>JBAMJV010004266.1:0-62478 GCA_037951105.1 Echinarachnius parma
GATTGAGGTATGGGTAATTGTTACTATTATTACAAATGTACAATGTTACAGTGCCTTTCATATCACTTTCTGAGACCAACATACATGTTGACCCCTTAATATTGATACCCAGGGATTGAGTGTAAATATCACACAAGAGAACTGGTTAGGCTGGTTTATACTAGGAGGTGTAAGAAAGACTTTCTTATACATCCTTAGTTAAATGGCGCTACATACATGTATATCTATACTAATTATGTACCCCCAGTCTACCGCCCCGTAGCCGCCCCCCCCCCCCCCCCCACCCCCCCCCCCCCCTACCGCCAGCCATCCATTCTCCTCTGATTCGATCTACGTTAACCTTTCCCGAAATGAAGATTCAATGTATATGGATTTATTATTTTGTAATTCTGGGTGGGGGTGGTGGACGGGGGGGGGGGGGGGGGGGGGGGGGCGGTGGGGAGGAGTAGAAACATAACGGCAATGCTATTGATGCATGCAAACCAATTTGGTCCGCTTCCATTTTGTCTCGGGCTAGTAACATCATAATTCAGAGACCTATAGGGACCTATCTATAGCCAGTATAGGGTTAGGATTAGGAAAATTCGGAGGTTTGGATTGTGAATTCTGGTTTGATGTTTGGGGTTTGGCTTATGCAGCTTTTAGTGTTAGGTAAGATGGTTTGGGGTCAAGCTTGATGGTGACGTAGAAATGGAAGTAATTCAAGTATCACGTGACACTGCCAAATGCTACGGTAAACCACATAGGTGTAGATCAATATCACGTAATGACCATACACCGGCAGAAGGGCCAGAGATGTGCTAGGGGCCCGGGGCAATATACCTGGTTAATTAAGGGATAGTTGAGTTTTGGTAGAGAGGGCGCTACACAAAATAATTTCAACAAAACATCACATGCACAATATTTTATTTAAAATGGTTTAAACGCCCTCTTTAGTTTAAACAGCTCTTTTAAAAATGATAACAGGCTTTTTATTAGTCGTTTGTAATTTGTTTATTCCTTTTAAGCATGGTGGAGTTACAACTATTAGTTTGTAATATAATGGTGCAGGTTTTGGGTACTAAAATTCAGTTTGACTAAAACTGTACTCTCTCTACCAGAACTCAACTATCCCTTTAATCATTGCCCCCTCCCCCTTCTAGCTAGCCCAGCCGTAGGCGTCGGGCTGTCTAGCCCCTGTCTAGCAAGTACTAATCGCGTTATGGGGACGAATCAACCTGCGATCCCCAACCCCTTCGCGCCGGTTGTTCGGGCTCGCCAGTTGTCCGTCTCCATATTAGCGATTAGTACAAGTTGCCAAAAAGCCCGACGCCTACCGGATAGGCTACCTTCTAGCTGAAGACGGTTTCGGCTGGGCCGTTCGCATTACGAAGTCAAGGGGATTTCCCCGCTCTCCGGGATGACGTCATTTCCAATCAGTGCTTGCTAACACTCCGACAATGCCCGGATACAGGTTTGGGCGTGTAAATGCTTCAATGCAAACTACTACACAGAAGGGCTGCATGGTATACGTAGTAGTAGTGGTACGAAGCTCCCGTTGATACATAATACAACGCAAAGATATGGCAGCACTGGTTTCCTGATTTCAAGTTTGTCTACCATGACATGGAACTGAATTAAAATGGGAATGGAGTCACAAAACTAAACTAGCCAAGCCCAAGGTGAGTGTTTGTAATAGTGTATTAGCTCAGTTAGGGACGTGGGATAACAATTAACATTTGTCATTTTGAATTCTACTTCTAGTTCCTCAATTCAAATCGGTGCACCATACTTTATACCACGGGCGTCGATCTGTCATTGATACCCATTGATCAGGGGGGGATGATTCATTCATCCATCCCCCCCTGATGAATGGGTATTACGTAAGTATCGACGCCCATGCTTTATACACACAATTTCTTGAGTGAATATAACATGTAACATTAGATCGACAAATCTATCGCTTTCATGGCCTTTTTGACATTATTATTGTTATTTTCACTGTCGGCATTCTAGCGATAGACGCGACCGATACGCGGTGCCTTAAGAGGCAAGAACACCGTAGCTCTACAGTAAAAGTTACTTACGGAAAATGTGGGTCGCATAATGTCAATAGCATTAGCAATTACAATCAATGACTACAATTCGCACAACGCTAGTTAATTGGAGCTTAAATTGTATCATGTCTACTCAATCTCAAGTCTCCATACCAACTTTTGTTTCTACTTGGCCATTTGTCAAGTAAAATCATGAATTTTCAAATTGTACTTTTGCCCAAACAAAAAATTGACATGTCCCAAAAAACAAAAACAATGTGCAACAAAATGCAATCTCTCGTGTAGTTAAACATAAATTTTAGTTGCCTGATTGGGCAACTAAACTAGACAATTTAAAATGTTACTTGCCCGATATCAATTTAATTATATTTGCCCCGGCTAGCTAGCTAGCAAGCTAATGCAAGTGCCCTGGTCTACTTATATATTATAATTTACTTCATCATTACAAAGGAAGGCTGTATGCACCCTAGGGTCACTCTCATAGGCAGGCTGCAGGAAACAAATTTGTGAGACTGGCAAAAATCATAAAATCATTTCTAGCTAAAATCTCACCAATTAATCAAACTTAACATAACAGGGGGTTAGAATTTAATATAATTTAAAACTTACATGAGCTTTCCAATGTCAGAAGCACTTTAAATTCCAGTTTTTAAATTATTTGATCTATGACTTGAAGCTCCAATCTGAGCCTGAGCTTTCTGACTGTGCAGCCCTCAACCACAGGTTTTAGAACAGTTGTTTACATGTTTAGGCTTGTCTGCCAGCCAGTATTATCAAAAGGCTGAAGGGATTATTTCAGAGATTAGTGTCTGAATGACCTAACTGACAATGGGTTCTGCAAAGTACTCTGACTTGTACTATTTGCAGGGGTGCAGCATTTCAATAGGTGTCTGGACAAGACAGTAGTCAATACATGTGGCTTTTGTATCGCATTCCAAAGTATATAACAATGAATATATAGGTCAATTTGTGACTCTAAGGAATTCTTTACAACCAGCTTTGAACAGATTAACACAATGATTCAATGAAGGCATGTTATAATTGTTTGTTGAACAAAGGCCAAAGCAATTATGCAATTTATACAGACATACACAGCATCAAATTGATCAATAGTGTGAAAAACATCTAGTTTTAAGGCTAGGTAGACAGGGGAATTCCCCAGTGTTTACTTGGACAATGAAGGCAGCTGACTATCAGGCTTTTTTCAAGGCAAAGGAGTAAGGGGTTAATGCAGCATGCTGTTAACCCCTTGTCTTGTAGGGGTGGGCTGTATGATAATACACTTATCAATTGTATGACGCACCTTATGACCCCCGGGAATGGTGCGTCGGACGGTCGTAGTTGGGTTATTTTATTACCACAACATTTTTGACGCAGGTACCGTCGAGGCAACCCTTGGTGTGTCATTGACTTTTGATATTGTCAGTCAGTTTACAGCAAACCAGTCATGGTTCGTCAAAATCAATAGATGGTGCATCACAAAAGTGATCATATGTACATTGTACCGTCATCGAGTTGAATGGTCCGTCAGAATTTTGACACAGGGGTGCGTCATGGTATACCGAAATCTGACTCACATAGGACAAATGATGCACCATTCCCGGTGGTCATTAACAATTGTTAAGTGTATAACTATGAAGTAATTAATTTCTTTGTACTCGCATTCACTCTTTTTATTTCATTTTTGAACCTTTTGCAAAAACAGGTTGTAGCTAACAAGGGCAAATGAGCAATGGATCCCATGAGTGGAGAATACATGAATAATGAATAATGACTGATCAAAAGAAACACTGGCCATGCAAGGCAAAAGAACCTTTGATCTGATATAGTGTTGCTCATTGTTGCATTCATATAACATTTACTACACTATTTCCTAAATGCTGTACAAACAGAACTATTATTATCCCTGGCTACTTGGTATCAATCAAGCCAACACATTGAAATGTGCAATTCCAACTCCTTGGAGAGCATTCATGCCATGTAGCAAGTACATAGGCACATCAGGCTCATTAGGCCTGATGCCTGATCACCCTACCAGGTAACCATTACTCTGGGTTTAGGCTTTGGAGTAGAGTATAGAAAAACAGTGTAACATAATGACAGTCTCAACCAAGAAGTGCCTACATCATGACTAAAAGAATGTATGCTCTGTTCAGTCACATAGAGCATCCATTCTTTTAGTCATGCCATGCAGGGGCATAGACAATGAGGGAGGATGCGGGGTTTGCATATATCCCCCACCTCACAAGGTGAGGGGGGGGGGAGGGAATGATATGTACAATCATCCCCCTTCCCCCCAGGTTTTTTTTGTGTGTGTGTGCGTATACGATTGGGAAAGAAAAAAAGAATTGTATGAGCTAAGACTTTCACGGTCAAAAAGTAATTTATACATGCACTTGACATTTTTGCTGCGCGATTCGTTCGCGAACAGATTATCTCATTTTGTTGTGTAACTAGTTGCGTATGGTCTGGGGTGAGTATTTTTTCCACATAGTTCCAGTGTAGGCTGGCATTGCTCTGGCTGCTTGTGTGAGGTGCACCAAATTGCAACATTTCAAGTATATAAATTAATGCAAAATCTTCTCCGTGGTAGGGGAATACCCCCTCCCCCTCGGTAGCTTCACCCCCTTCTTCTTCTTCTTCTTCAGATTAATCTGACTCCTTGAATCCTGAAGATTCTTGAAGATAACTAACTCTTACCAGATTAAAAGGGTTCAAATATCTGGTTGAATTTATTGTCCAACTTATCACATGAGTATTACAATCCACTCTGATAGAATGAACAAATTTACTACATACCATTATAACCATGGATATGAAGAACCATTTGTTTGAAACCTGTGTTCTATATCTATAGATGGTTATGGAATACAACATCACATTTTAGTAGAATGTGTCCTATAATTGGTTAATCAATTTGTATGAACTTCCCAGAAATCTGCAGGACTTGTGTGTCAGGTGCATGTAGCTGCATGGTTTGAATTTTTCATCACATACACAGTGTTCAGTCACCGTCCGCAAAACTTTGGAGAATTAAGTCAAGTTCTAAATATTGTATTATCCAACACACACTGTTCTGAACATGGTTATTTCAAACTGTTACCAACTCTCCATGACAAAAACAGGATTTCTAAATGTTTTTCTAAAACATTTTGAGTGCATTCAATTTCACTTCTGTAATCCCGAGGTCGAAGTAGTGGGTGGGTTGGACCAGAACAAAATGAAGTTGGTTTGTATGCAGATCACTGGTTCAATTCCCTTGACAACACAAGCATTATTTAACAATGTTAAAATTTGTTAAAATTATATGGGCAAAACTAGAAAGATGATTAACATAAGTGCTGGTTGTAACATACATTTTACAAATGAAAATATATTGTTTGGATTAAGAGGTTTAAATAATAGAGCAATAAACTGTTATTGTTCGTTAGTAAGCAAATAATATTTCGAAGTAAACTAGTGAATAAAATACCTGTATTTTCTCAGTTTAAATCAGCTTCAATTTCATATTATAAAAATGAAAAATATATATTTAGTTTGAAAGGTCATGGTAAATACTTTGATAAAAAATGGTTTTCCTTGAGAAGTATGTTTTCTGATATTGTTTAATTAGTTATATTTATACAAAGAAATTATACGACGGTTCATTTATGGTTCATTTATTGTTATTGTTATGATATGCTTGTAAATGTCATGCTATGTTTGATTTTGTTTTACTTATACCAATAAATGCCCTGTGGAGGGGGGAAAAAAAAAAAAAAAAAAAAATTATTTAACAATGGGCACACCCTTGACTTCAACCATGCCGAGTCCCAAGTAGGATTCAAACCAGTGAAAATGAGTGGATTGGTAAACATGTACCAGTACGCTATGCTACAATAGTAGCACAGGCCCACTGGACGGGGCCAATAGAATAAGATTTGGGCTACCAAATTTCATTGATGCTAAATTCCATTGGCCCCAATTGTTTGGGGCTACAAGATTATGGCAGTTTTGGGCCACTAGAATTAGACAAATCTAGTTTTCACTTGCCCAACACAATTTTCTAGCATTGATGTATCATGTAAGTTGCTGGTTTAATTTTTTAGACAACCCTAGCATTATTTAACGATGGGTGCGCCTTCGAACTCGTCGATGCCCAGGTCGAGGTAGCGATCGGATCTGTGCCTGCGCAGACCTCGACCGCGTACTCGACCGCCGTCGGGGTGATTCCAGTAGGCTATGTTGTTGGATCATACATAATGTGGCATATATGGTTTATGCTGGAACTGTGTATGACACAATATAAATACAATATTTGTGTGTGCATTTGGGATGCATATTTATTATTCTGTCAATTATTTGTTTTCTTTCTGAAAATATATTTGATATTTCTGGGAGATCAAATCATAACAAGCTTTCCCAGATACAGTCAATGTTTAGCCCAAATTTCCTATCTAGGTAAGGACCAGATTGCACAATTTCAAGTCCAAAAATCCAAAAGCTCCCTACTGTGGGAGGGGGGACATCCCCGCTCAGTCACTAATTAGCTCCCTCACAATGTCTCATATCCACATCTGGTTCAAAGTTTGCGCGCAGCCCTGTGTACGTGGTTGGGCATGAGCCCCTACACACAACAAATCGTGAGCCCCCTTAGAAGGTTTTTGCCTCCCAATCCAAAACTGGAGCACCTGGCCCTCGACCATCTTTATGAATGATCTTGGCTGGAAACAAATTTGACAAGCCCCCCACCTCACTTTCGGTCTCTAAAAAATTATGCAGGCGGTCGGGTCTCGGCAGACGGACCTCCCCCTCCCCCCACTGAGAGAACCGTCAGCCAATTGTCGTCGGACGGTCGTAGTTGGGTTATTTTATTACCACAACATTTTTGACGCAGGTACCGTCGAGGCAACCCTTGGTGTGTCATTGACTTTTGATATTGTCAGTCAGTTTACAGCAAACCAGTCATGGTTCGTCAAAATCAATAGATGGTGCATCACAAAAGTGATCATATGTACATTGTACCGTCATCGAGTTGAATGGTCCGTCAGAATTTTGACACAGGGGTGCGTCATGGTATACCGAAATCTGACTCACATAGGACAAATGATGCACCATTCCCGGTGGTCATTAACAATTGTTAAGTGTATAACTATGAAGTAATTAATTTCTTTGTACTCGCATTCACTCTTTTTATTTCATTTTTGAACCTTTTGCAAAAACAGGTTGTAGCTAACAAGGGCAAATGAGCAATGGATCCCATGAGTGGAGAATACATGAATAATGAATAATGACTGATCAAAAGAAACACTGGCCATGCAAGGCAAAAGAACCTTTGATCTGATATAGTGTTGCTCATTGTTGCATTCATATAACATTTACTACACTATTTCCTAAATGCTGTACAAACAGAACTATTATTATCCCTGGCTACTTGGTATCAATCAAGCCAACACATTGAAATGTGCAATTCCAACTCCTTGGAGAGCATTCATGCCATGTAGCAAGTACATAGGCACATCAGGCTCATTAGGCCTGATGCCTGATCACCCTACCAGGTAACCATTACTCTGGGTTTAGGCTTTGGAGTAGAGTATAGAAAAACAGTGTAACATAATGACAGTCTCAACCAAGAAGTGCCTACATCATGACTAAAAGAATGTATGCTCTGTTCAGTCACATAGAGCATCCATTCTTTTAGTCATGCCATGCAGGGGCATAGACAATGAGGGAGGATGCGGGGTTTGCATATATCCCCCACCTCACAAGGTGAGGGGGGGGGGGAGGGAATGATATGTACAATCATCCCCCTTCCCCCCAGGTTTTTTTTGTGTGTGTGTGCGTATACGATTGGGAAAGAAAAAAAGAATTGTATGAGCTAAGACTTTCACGGTCAAAAAGTAATTTATACATGCACTTGACATTTTTGCTGCGCGATTCGTTCGCGAACAGATTATCTCATTTTGTTGTGTAACTAGTTGCGTATGGTCTGGGGTGAGTATTTTTTCCACATAGTTCCAGTGTAGGCTGGCATTGCTCTGGCTGCTTGTGTGAGGTGCACCAAATTGCAACATTTCAAGTATATAAATTAATGCAAAATCTTCTCCGTGGTAGGGGAATACCCCCTCCCCCTCGGTAGCTTCACCCCCTTCTTCTTCTTCTTCTTCAGATTAATCTGACTCCTTGAATCCTGAAGATTCTTGAAGATAACTAACTCTTACCAGATTAAAAGGGTTCAAATATCTGGTTGAATTTATTGTCCAACTTATCACATGAGTATTACAATCCACTCTGATAGAATGAACAAATTTACTACATACCATTATAACCATGGATATGAAGAACCATTTGTTTGAAACCTGTGTTCTATATCTATAGATGGTTATGGAATACAACATCACATTTTAGTAGAATGTGTCCTATAATTGGTTAATCAATTTGTATGAACTTCCCAGAAATCTGCAGGACTTGTGTGTCAGGTGCATGTAGCTGCATGGTTTGAATTTTTCATCACATACACAGTGTTCAGTCACCGTCCGCAAAACTTTGGAGAATTAAGTCAAGTTCTAAATATTGTATTATCCAACACACACTGTTCTGAACATGGTTATTTCAAACTGTTACCAACTCTCCATGACAAAAACAGGATTTCTAAATGTTTTTCTAAAACATTTTGAGTGCATTCAATTTCACTTCTGTAATCCCGAGGTCGAAGTAGTGGGTGGGTTGGACCAGAACAAAATGAAGTTGGTTTGTATGCAGATCACTGGTTCAATTCCCTTGACAACACAAGCATTATTTAACAATGTTAAAATTTGTTAAAATTATATGGGCAAAACTAGAAAGATGATTAACATAAGTGCTGGTTGTAACATACATTTTACAAATGAAAATATATTGTTTGGATTAAGAGGTTTAAATAATAGAGCAATAAACTGTTATTGTTCGTTAGTAAGCAAATAATATTTCGAAGTAAACTAGTGAATAAAATACCTGTATTTTCTCAGTTTAAATCAGCTTCAATTTCATATTATAAAAATGAAAAATATATATTTAGTTTGAAAGGTCATGGTAAATACTTTGATAAAAAATGGTTTTCCTTGAGAAGTATGTTTTCTGATATTGTTTAATTAGTTATATTTATACAAAGAAATTATACGACGGTTCATTTATGGTTCATTTATTGTTATTGTTATGATATGCTTGTAAATGTCATGCTATGTTTGATTTTGTTTTACTTATACCAATAAATGCCCTGTGGAGGGGGGAAAAAAAAAAAAAAAAAAAATTATTTAACAATGGGCACACCCTTGACTTCAACCATGCCGAGTCCCAAGTAGGATTCAAACCAGTGAAAATGAGTGGATTGGTAAACATGTACCAGTACGCTATGCTACAATAGTAGCACAGGCCCACTGGACGGGGCCAATAGAATAAGATTTGGGCTACCAAATTTCATTGATGCTAAATTCCATTGGCCCCAATTGTTTGGGGCTACAAGATTATGGCAGTTTTGGGCCACTAGAATTAGACAAATCTAGTTTTCACTTGCCCAACACAATTTTCTAGCATTGATGTATCATGTAAGTTGCTGGTTTAATTTTTTAGACAACCCTAGCATTATTTAACGATGGGTGCGCCTTCGAACTCTTCGATGCCCAGGTCGAGGTAGCGATCGGATCTGTGCCTGCGCAGACCTCGACCGCGTACTCGACCGCCGTCGGGGTGATTCCAGTAGGCTATGTTGTTGGATCATACATAATGTGGCATATATGGTTTATGCTGGAACTGTGTATGACACAATATAAATACAATATGTGTGTGCATTTGGGATGCATATTTATTATTCTGTCAATTATTTGTTTTCTTTCTGAAAATATATTTGATATTTCTGGGAGATCAAATCATAACAAGCTTTCCCAGATACAGTCAATGTTTAGCCCAAATTTCCTATCTAGGTAAGGACCAGATTGCACAATTTCAAGTCCAAAAATCCAAAAGCTCCCTACTGTGGGAGGGGGGACATCCCCGCTCAGTCACTAATTAGCTCCCTCACAATGTCTCATATCCACATCTGGTTCAAAGTTTGCGCGCAGCCCTGTGTACGTGGTTGGGCATGAGCCCCTACACACAACAAATCGTGAGCCCCCTTAGAAGGTTTTTGCCTCCCAATCCAAAACTGGAGCACCTGGTCTCGACCATCTTTATGAATGATCTTGGCTGGAAACAAATTTGACAAGCCCCCCACCTCACTTTCGGTCTCTAAAAAATTATGCAGGCGGTCGGGTCTCGGCAGACGGACCTCCCCCTCCCCCCACTGAGAGAACCGTCAGCCAATTGTCTTGGTCTCGAAATAATTTGGTAGGTGGTCTCCCCAGGTGTAAGAACCTGTCTCGGCCACTGATGCCATGGGCACGTCTCGGTAGAGACTAGAGAGAACTAAACATGCCTTGTAAAGGACTTGCATTGCCATGACTGGGAACAAATCCATGACACCAAGGCATTGACACTCACATTCACATTGACTCATTCATGTGCAATACAAGTATTGTATGACAGTACTCTTGTATTCCTTTATATACTCCGCAAAAAAAGAAACTGGACACTTGTATGCGACCAAATATTTCGTATTCATTAACGATAAAATATATGATATTGTATATCAAATTAAAGATAAAATTACCCTCTTCAATATTCGCATGAAATCCAGATGAAATCATTCATGCATGACTTGTCACGGTCAATTAACCACACCAAGGTCTGTTTTCAAAAATAGCAAAAATGGAACATCCACTCAACCATATAAATGTTGATAAGCATAATCTAAAACGCTATATTCATGAGATGGCATAATTTTTCATTACAAATGTGACCTTTTCTATCTTCCTCTCAATAAAGAGTATAAATGAAGACAAATTGTGAACGTTATAGGTGTTATTTCCATCCAAAAGTAACAAAATGGGGAATTCCATGGCAAAGCTTTATTAGTCAAAACAACAGTTTGTGCCCTTATTTCAGCATTTAAATGGTATAAATTCTTCTCAAGAATTATACCGTAGTCCAAAGATCTTCAAAACCTGAAGACACCCTTGGTCAAACATTTGGGCAGTCTTTAACATGACATTTCTCTAGGTAACTATGGTTAAAATTGCAGGGGACACATGAAATAGACAAGCTTCATGCCTGTAATACAGACCAGTATGATAATGGGCTATTCCACGTCACTCACGTTACGTTTGCTCCAAAATCACAACATGTTTCACACTCCAGTTCTTTTTAAAAAGAAGCTGTCACCTCAATTTTGTTTTCATGACATACCACTAGGGCAAACACATATGCAAAGGGTAGTAAATGATTCAACACTTTGTTCGATATTTTTTTAGAGGAGGTTTTAATGAGCGTCACTCACGTTACACGTTTTGTCCCCTGTAAATTTTCAATGAACTTTGCATGAAACGCAAGCTAAAACTATAAGACTTCAGAGCAAATTATGTTGATGCAACTTTCTATTACTTCCCAAGAACATATTAATACTGTTTAAAGTTAGCCTCTTTTATTCATTTTTTAAAGAACGGACAGTAAACAAAAAATGGACCGTCACTCACGTTACGTCACTCACGTTACAAAATGAAAGTGCCATAGCTATAACATGGGGTTTTATGATATTACATGCAAATTTAATTCTTTTGCAAAGAATCGTGTTAAAAGCCTAAATTAATGATATTTAGGGGAATTCACAACCTCTAGCTATAATTATTTGGCCAAATTTGCATGTTTATATAAATAGCAATATTAATGTACACACGGCTATGTACCGTCACTCACGTTACAGTGTTATAGCATGGGTTTTCATGATATTACATTCAAATTTTTATTTTTTTGCAAATAATCGCCTTAAAAGCCTAAATTAAGGATCTTTAGAGGAATTCACTAGTTTTGGGTGTGATTATTTATCAAAAAATTGTACTTTTCATAACGAGCAGTACTAAATTGCACTTGAAATATTGTCACTCACGTTACATCGTCACTCACGTTACAGTTTTCACGCTGATAATACGTGATGTTCCCAGTCAATACAAACCTTATAATTTTTGGAGGATATCTAGGCCTGGTAGTAGGAGGAAAATTTAGTTCGGCCCCATTCACTCTCATTTAACAAAATAAATAGAGAGAAAATTGTACTTTTTTCGTCACTCACGTTACATTCCACATGTCCTGTGTACTGGAAAATATTGTCGAAAAAAAAAATCATCTGATAAGCCCACAAATCACTATCATTCAGAAAGTTAGACACATAGTCAAACAAATAAAGTCAGAATTAATAAGTTTTTCTTGGAAATAAGTTCATAATATGCCCTTGATTATTTGGCAATAATATTTTTCAGAAATTTGATGAACAACCAATTTGAGCAACAAAAGTGGCGTCATTTTCCTTAAAATTATCAAAAGACCACAATATTTTGGATTTTGACACTTCAGGTTATATATTTTGAAGTAACAATAACAAAAATTTGCAAAGACACATTTGAAATTTCATCATTTTGGCCATACCTCCGTGGAATAGCCCTAATGCTCTCATAACCTGGCCCTGTTTTATTGACAAATTTGTATTTCCAGAGTTTGTTCATAACAATAAAGTTGAATAATGACATAATTTACTTGCCCCGCTCATCTTGTTTTAAGTGAAACGCTTACTATCACTTCAGTCGAATGGTGTGGTCCTCCATTGTTTTGCTATTTTTGAAAACAGACTTTGCTAGTGTTAATTGACCATGGCATTTCATGCATGAACGATTACACCTTTAAGTTATACCCTGCATGTAGAGGACTAAATTCCCTTTAATTTGATATATGATCATGTACACTTTATCGTACATTAATATGAAATATTTCAACTTATACAAGTGTCCAGTTTCTTTTTTTGCGGAGTATAGATGGCAGCTGCAATGCCACCCTGGTCATCCTGTGTAAAACATCTGTGCAAGCTCTAAAAGAATTAGATAAAAACCATAACATATTACTGAAACTTCTTTATTCCTCCACAGATGACTGCTGCAAACTGTTCATCCTGTGTGAGCCATCATTGTGAACATCTGTGGGAGCTCATGAGGGCGGGAGACATTGAGACCAACCCTGGCCCAAGAACTGAGCCACAGAAAAGGTACAAACCCCTACTCATTCAGATATTACAATTAGACCGTCGGTCGAAATTCGTTTGTTAACATTCCAAAATGTCGTCAAGCTCAAAAGATGATTTTTTTTTCAAAAAGTGGAAAAAGCTTGACAAAAATCACAACACTCTTTGGAAATGTATCGAATCCCAGTGCATCTTTCATTGGAATGTAACGCAATCCCGTTAGCAAGAGCCAATCAGATTGCTTGTTTTATCGTTGCGCTAAATCATATGATGTACGGTAAATCAACATGCTCCTCCTGCCGGCCGGGCATTCAGGGCACTGGTCGGCTACGAAAGGAGGAACCAGGGAGTCACAACAAAAACATCACCAGTAGCATGATAATACCAATGTCCCATATTAACTGAAGAAGTGACATATCTCTACTTTATGTACCATGTGTGTATATCTTCATGTGCACTGGGCGGCTACGAAAGGAGGCACCAGGGAGGCACAATACAAACATTACCAGCATGATACCAATGTCCCATATTAACTGAAGAATCTTGACCTATCTCTACTTTATGTACCATGTGTGTTCTATCTCCCCATTCCAATACAGCACTCTACAAGAGGCAGAGCTTGTTCGTTTGGCAGGGAGCATTAATCCAAGCTATTTCAATGCTATTGCAATCTACCTTGGAATTAGTTATGCCAAGGTGAATCAGATCAGAGTCAATCATCCAACCGATGTGAAGGGGGCCCTGACTGAAGTGTTGATGACATGGAACACCAGAGAGAAAGGAGGCAATAAGAGGGAGATTCTGGCTGAGAAGCTGAAGGAAGCAGAGCTGGATGATTTGGCAGGGAAACTGCTTAGATGTGAGCTGGTAGTCAAAGGTATGTCATGCCAATGTAATTCCCTCCAACATTTAATGACAGATTCAATTAGCACATACATATTCACACGAAGCTGACAAAAGTCATACTAAATTAATACTTAATTCATATATGTCTAGGCAACACTTGTCGGCATTATGGTTTCGACATTTGGTGCCCTAGCTGATCAGGCAACCAAAGTCTGGAGTCTTCATATTTGTATTGGCCCAATGGCAATTTTGGTGGTCCTGGGCCACTGGTCCTGTGCTTATTTTGAGCGTTGGGGTAATTCACCCAAGAGAAGGATCACATGGAAAATAGTATCTCACATGAATCATCTTCAACATGTATTACATTATTTGATTTGCTAGTGCAACCATTTGAAAGATTTCAAGATGTATCTGGTAGTCATTCTTTCTTTGCCAGTTTGAATATACATCTGCCCAATCAAGCTTTTAAAATATGACTCTCAATTGAGCCATGGAAATATCACTTGCATATATTTCTGGGGGTCAAAGAAGATATTTACTGACCCCAGTCCAGTAATAGTGTCGAGCCCTGTGGCCGAGAGCACGATCATGACCCAGGACCAGCCCTAGTTCCACTGATCTCTAGATATATGCTTTACGGTTGAATGGGTAAGGGCGGTATGTGTGCTCTGCTACATTCTGTTGATTTGTACTTAAGTTAATTCTAGCATACCGTATTTGCCGGTGTATTAACCGCCCCTTTTTTTCTGGCGGGAGAACCGCAAAAGTGTGGTGGGGGGGGGGCGGTTAATACACGGATATAAGAAAATTGTACACTCAAAATGCCTACTTGAGGAAAACCAAGTTTTTTTAGTCACCTTGTAGTGCTGTTGGAAAACATACAACGTTGGTTTAGCCTCCAAAAAGAGCTTACTGTAATATGTACCATTTATCAATATACATTTTCTCATAATCAAAGTAGTGGTTAGTGAAACAAATCAAAATTGCATATTTAATGAGCAGTAACACACTGTTGCTAATGAATATTCATAATGAATATTCATAAATTAGACATATCTCTGAGTAGGCTACAACCAAACTGGAAAGGTGTGACTTGACAAGGAATCTGAAGAAAAAAACATAAACAAGATAAATTGTGTAAAATACAAATATGTGGAGGATGAAATAATATATTTTCATGACCACAAAATATTTGTCACTTATATTGCTGATACTCATAACAGTCATTTGCTAAAAAAACTCAACATGATTTTCAATCAGTTTTTCTCACACCCCTGCTTAAGAACTGGGGATTCCCTTTTTTTGGAAGAGTCAATTTATATGTAGGGGTGTTCAAATGTTTGCAGGTAAACTATGTTGAATATTTAGCAGATTCCTGTTAAATATTTCGTAAAAGACAAGATAATTTCAAAGAATCTTTCAAAACAGAGATGACAAAATGTACCTTGATATTTATTTCCTTCTTATAAGTTCTTTCATCATAACCCTTACCCAAGCTTTTGTTGAATCCACCCTTTATTTTGGGAGGTACCAAATCACGTAAGCTCCAGCTTTCACCACGCATATTTTTGTCTGCACTTGCAACTTACGATCACAATTTCTTATCCCCTGAAATTGCTTAGATTGTACAGTTTTAAAGTGTATATTCAACAAGATATTCCCTTGTAACAAGGAATAACGGCAAAACTATACTTTAGTAGGCTTAGAGAATGTTGGTCGCTAACTTCAACCCTAACCCTAACCCTAACCCTAACCCTAAATTTGGTGGCTATAGGTCAGATTTAGTGGCTACAGGTCAGATTTAGTGGCTATAACCCAGATTTAGTGGCTATGGTTAGATTTAGTGGCTATATAAGTTAGATTTATTGGGCAGTACTAAAATTGAAGTTAGCGACCAAAATTCTCTAAGCCTACTAAAGTATAGTTTGGCCGGAATAACATTTTAAGGTAGAGTTTTCTCATCTTCATTTTGATTAATTTTGTGAAATCTTCCGTTTTGTTTTCTAGTGTTTAGTGTAGTCCCATGTATAGTGTTCCGTGTTGTATTTTGGTAAGCTAAACAAATCTTACAAATTGATCGGGGAAGGGGCTCATAATTTCATTTATGGGCTTCAAATACTTCAGTAAAATTTAGTATATTTCATAGACCAAAACTCTCTGAAAAGAAGGATGTTTTTACTTATCCTCGGCACATTTTGACCATTAGTCTGTGGGCCAGAGGGGTCTACCGGTGACCCCCCCTCTGATCCTCCGACTTGGGTGTCATTTTGTCCATTGACATGTCCAGTGTTAGAAACAAAATGTTAACAAGAAAAAAACTCATTTATACTATGTTTTTTTACTACTTTTTTGGAGGTATGTAAATATCACAGCACTTTTTCATTTTTTGCTGCATTTCTTAGGGTTGGTGAAAATTGAGACTGCGTTAAGTGCTCTCATTTCATAATGGCTAAGTCTTTATCAACTAAACTTTGCAGATACATTTGTTTACATAACCATAAGACACAGAAAAAGTTTCATGGTCAAAGTTGATTGGCTTCATATAATTATGACGTCATCAAATTTGCATATGAAAAATCACGGGAATTTCCGTAAACAAAACGGTCAAAAAAACAATGTTCTTAGTAAAGTTTATTTTTTTCACCATGATAATGATAATAATGAGCTTTAACTTATGATGTCTATTTCTGAAAGTATATTCAAATCAGAAATGCTATTATCCTTTGAATATAATGTACAAAAAGGTCATATTTTTATTACGTAATCACCATGCGTCATTATACAAATGATGCGCAGGTATGAGTGGGTCGGTAGGAATTGTTTGCACAAGGTAACTATGGAACTGTTAAACCCACGAGGCGAAGCCGAGTGGGTTTAGACTAGTTTCCATAGTTACCGCGTGCAAACAATTCCACCGACCCACAAAATAAACTTGCGCATCATCTGTTTTATAGAATGGGCATTGTTACGCCCCCCAAAAAGTCCAAAAATTAAAAATTTGAAAAATTACCGGATGCATGAAATAATTTTACTGGACGCATGAAATTTTTTACCGGACGCATGAAATTTTTTACCGGACGCATGATTTTTTTACCGAACGCATGAAATTTTTTACCGGACGCATGAAATTGTTACCGGACGCATGAAATTTTTACCGGACGCATGATTTTTTTACCGGACGCATGACTTTTCATGCATCCAGTACAATTAATTGTCTGCACAAATTTTGCTCTCAACCAATCAGATTGCAGGGATTTATCAACCCATTCTATAAATGCAATTGTACGGCATATGATGGCCATGTTGTCTAGGGCGCAAGTGGGTACATATTGCTCCCTCTTTAATTTCTTTATTTAAGGACCAATCACTCTCATATTTGGCACATATGTAGAACTAGTATGGCTCTTCAGTTTGCAATAAGAAGAATTTCAAAAGGTCATCATTATGAGGGCGCTATTTACTAAAATTTGATAAAATCATACAAAATCCTATAAATTCTGATAAAAGTGTATTTTGTTCTCTATCTGTCTAATTCCTATAGACCACTTTATATTTTGTTTGCATTATTATGCAAATTCACTTTTCCTTAAATGAAATTTAAACATTTAAAAGAGGGATTCAATGCGCTACATACAAACAATGTCAGATTATTCATTTAATAGTAACCCTTTGTATCTAGTCCTGAGTGAGATTTTCAATATTTGTATTATTCTTCTGTCTGGCATCACATTTTTTTTAGAGAACTGTTTACAGTTCATTATTTGATATACCTACCCTCCAAAAGTGACAGAAACTTCATGTGATAACTAGATGAGTACACAATGTATGCCTTTATGATTACCATGATGACAGAAAGTGGCGAATTAATTAAATACAAATTAAAGTTAACGTCCACATTGAAATATGTTTTAGATCATGAAAAGTTGTCTATAATTTAGAGGCACATGCATGGGAACGTCTGTGTGTGTAAAACTGTCCACTCCTTTTGCTACATTTGCGCTCTTATTTTTTACCAAAATAAACATACTTTGTCTCAATATCATAATAAACGGGATACTTAGTATTTTTCATTAATCACTGACATCTCACAAATGATCTGCTAGCATGAAGGCCTGTGAAAGCATGGCTGTGGCAATAGCTGATGTCAGTTATATTCCATCTTTCATGTTTGTTTTTCTTCACTGTGAATACATGGTATAAGTAAATACGGGTGACAAATAGTGTATAATTATATACATGTACCTCGAATTTCATCATGGAACTTAAGCATTACACCGTCTGTCTCATTTACTGTAGTGATCATATAAAATGACAAAGTATCACTATCTTTACGCCACAAAACTTCCTAAAGAATGATAAAAACAAATCAAGCATCTACCTTCTGTGCCATATATTTAAGCTTTTGAAGCGCTTGACCCTAAACCAGCACCATGCAATCACAGAAGAGCACCCCAAACTTGGGCAGGCTGGCTCCTGACCAATGTTATTAATCATGAGCTAAGTTATTAAATTGCCAAAGTCCATATAAGATGGCTTAAACTCAACTGCTGCCTGCATATGGAACCGTAAGCCACTGGCTCATTCTTGACATGACACTTAACCAAACTACTGAAGCAATTTAAATTAAGCTGAAGATCTTTTAAATTGTAATCAAGAGCACAAGAACAACAAAAAAGTAACCTCTGATATTCAGATCACACTCACTTCAATCCTAAACATACACCCATCAGCAACAAAGCGTTACAGAACCAACTCCCTCCTTTGCCACAAGTTCAAGCTGTTCGAGCGACTAATTCTGACCCGCCTAAGGCAGTTGTAGAACCATCTCTGATGAAAGAGCAGGCAGGATTCCGGCCTGGGAAATCTTGCACAAGACAACTGCTTATCCTTACCCAACACATAGAAAATGGTTTCCAGTAAGTGTCTTAACTGGAGCTGTGTTTGTAGACCTCTCAGCAGCTTATGCTACTCTCAACTACAGGCTCTGCACACACACACTGAATGTGAACAACATGCACCTGACCAACATGGTGAAGACCCTGATTGAAAACAGAGGCTTCTTCGTTGAGCTGTCTGAAAAGAAGAGTCGTTGGCTCAGGCAGAAGAATGGCCTCCCCCAAGGAAGCGTTATGGCCCAACTCTGTTCAACATCCATGGGAGTAGATCTGTTATTGATACATATCCATCGGGGGGGGGGGGGGGGGGGGTTGATATATTTATTCATCCCTCCCTGATGAATAGGTATTACGTAAGTATCTACGCCCATGTCAACATCTATGTGAACGATCAACCTGTATCTGCCCTGAGACCAGAAGTTTCATTTTTGCAGACGACATGTGTATTACCACCAAA
Source organism: Echinarachnius parma (assembly GCA_037951105.1). Taxonomy (NCBI): domain Eukaryota; kingdom Metazoa; phylum Echinodermata; class Echinoidea; order Clypeasteroida; family Echinarachniidae; genus Echinarachnius; species Echinarachnius parma. The sequence goes on from JBAMJV010004266.1 coordinate 19,351, forward strand.
AGTGATGACTTCCCTAAGGCAGAAGCCACCTTATGTGAGGGACTTACTAACCTACCCTTGTACTATAAAGAGAACCATCTGAAGGCTAATCAACTAAATCTCAAATATGCGCCTTTCATCTGAAGAACATGCATGCAAACCAGAAATTAAAGATCACTTGGAATGGGACTAGACTGAGACACTGTGATAGTCCTACATAGGGGTGATCTTTCAAAAGTACAAGGCCCATATCACCAAGCTCAAGGGGAAGGTCAGGTCCAGGAATGCCGCTCTAGGCAAACTGAGCACATCCAAATGGGGTGCAAACCCGACAACAATCAGATCTTCCGCTCTGGCTCTCTTTTTACTATGTTGCAGAATATGCCTGCACGGGTGTGGGAAAGCTTAGCACATGCAAAGAAGAACACAAGCTGCCGTTATATCACATGATGTATAAGACAAACGAGGACTGATAACATCTGGCATCGCACCCCCTGCCTGAAATAAGGAGGGCTGCTGCTAGCCAGAACGAACGACTGAGACAAACAGAGGACGAGGAAACCCCTACTCCATGACCACCCAATGCGTCCTCTGCGATTTAAGTTACAGAAAAGCTTCATTTCATGATACGTTGAAGCCCTGGACTACATGTACAGTGTGTCTTCAACATGTTCAAGAAGGCTAAAACTATGGAAAAAGAGGCTGAGCTCTAGGACATGCCAGTAGCGTATGCTTTTTAAAATGGTTCCATCAGAGAAACTGTCAGCAGGATTTAACCAACCCTGGGTGACTTTGCGTTGCCTTAATAGGCTTTGGCAGGTGTGGGAAGATGCAAGCCAACATGTTGAACTGGGGATATATCGAAGGTGCAACAGAATGCGAGTGGGGTCAGGCCCCTCAGATCATGGACCACCTGCTTAGTTGTGATCTGGTACATGGAATGTGCACAATCCAAGATCTGACAGAGGCCAATTTGGGTTTGTTATAATGCTATGATTTCATATAAACATGATAAAGAGATAAAATAAACTTAAATGTTTGATTGGTCTGGCCAGGGGAGGGAAAGGGGAGGGGTATGATGCAGGCTGTGAATTAAATAAACAAATCTCAAATTATAGTATTATAACAAACCCGATTTAATTTTCGGATTAACGAGCCCTATTTTATTTTCGGACTAATCAACCTTCAGAATAACGAACCCGAGTTTTTTTTCTCGGATAAACAAACCTTCAGAATAACGAACCCGATTTCGTTTTAGGAATAGCGAACGAATAACGAACGTTCGGAATAACTGTACCTTCGCAATAACGAACCTTCGGAATAACGGACTGTAACCGTTTATCCTTCGTGTAAAGTGTGTTTGCTCTGCCATCGTTTCCCACATAGTGGATGAAACAGTGAATCAATATCAACAATGTTGCCATATAGTGGCTTGTTAGGTCGTGATGCTTCCAGATCATTTAGGACTCTGAGGAAGGCCAAATTATATTGGTCGGCTACAACTTTATCTTTACGACTCCCATGTGTCAATGACTAATGGAATGTATCCACTTAATTGCTCTAAAAAAATCTGATGTAAAATCCTGCATGATGAATATGAATATGAATGTATGCTTCATCTTTATTTCAGAAAAAGAGTTGCAGAAGATACAAACAATTCTGTACACACAGACTTCCCGGCCTATAAGTTTGGTAAACTCTGTTTCCCTGGTAACTCCAAACTTATAAACATGAAGTTCCCTTTTTATCAAATGTGAACTTTTTTATTTAAAGACATGTTCACCCTTGTTAATGAGACGTAGTATGCTGTTCCCTTTTCTGACAAAAAGGATGGTCCAAGCAAACAATTTTTTTCTTTTTAAATATGACTAGATGTATAATAGCCATTTTGTGTTTGTTATGTTTTTATTTGATATTCGTAAATAGATTAACAGGGCTTGTACGTAAAAACATTATAATATGTATCGCAATGTATTTCTTAATTCGCTTTCAAGGTCACATCTAGAGTTTTTGCCTTAATTAGCCCCTACAAAATATAAAATATTATACATACATGTCCTTGAAAGTATAAACTTACAAACTAATGTAAGAAAATCGAGTTGGCAACATAAAATCATCAGTTTGAGACAATAACTCATAATGAGGAGGGATCAAATAATGAACTGTCAATGAGACTTATTCATTTTTTCTCTTCTCTGAAAACAAATTATTCCAAAAATAATAATACAAAATATTGAAAAACGAGTTTCTGGCAAGATGTCCTCAGACATTTTGTCTTTATTTGATATCGTAATAAATATGATATCGGAAATCTCACTCAGGACTAGCATCATAGAGTTAGGATTAAATAAATACTATAATCGAAATAGTTTGTAAGTATATAGTGCAGCTGTATTCCCTACTTCAATTTTTAAGGTAACATTTAGATGGAGTTATGCCTAATTTATGCCCTAAAACGTATACAAATACAACATAACAGTCTTTAATGTCATCCTAGGAAAAGAGAATTTGCATAATAATGTGAACGAAATATCAAGTTGTCTATACAAATCAGACAAATAGTGAAAAAAGCGTCATTATATTGGAATCTATGGGATTTTTTATGTTTTTATCAAATTTTAGTAAATAGCGCCCTCATATGATGACCTTTTCAGATTCAACTTATTGCAAACTGAAGAGCCATACTAGTTCTACATATGTGCCAAATAATAGAGTGATTGGTCCTTAAATAAAGACATTAAAGAGGGAGCAATATGTACCCACTTGCGCCCTAGACAACATGGCCATCATATGCCTTACAATTGCATATATGACGCATGGTGATTACGTAATAAAAATATGACCTTTTTGTACATTATATTCAAAGGATAATAGCATTTCTGATTTGAATGTACTTTCAGAAATAGACATCATAAGTTAAAGCGCATTATCATCATTCTCATGGTGAAAATTATAAACTGTACTAATTAACATTGTTTTTTTGACCGTTTTGTTTACGGAAATTCCCGTGATTTTTCATATGCAAATTTGATGACGTCATAATTATATGAAGCCACTCAACTTTTACCATGAAACTTTTTCTGTGTCTTATGGTTATGTAAACAAATGTATCTGCAAAGTTTAGTTGATAAAGACTTAGCCATTATGAAATGAGAGCACTTAACGCAATCTCAATTTTCACCAACCCTAAGAAATGCAGCAAAAAATGAAAAAGTGCTGTTTTTACATACCTCCAAAAAAGTTGTAAAAAAACATAGTATAAATGAGTTTTTTTCTTGTTAACATTTTGTTTCTAACACTGGACATGTCAATGGACAAAATGACACCCAAGTCGGAGGATCAGAGGGGGGTCACCGGTAGACCCCTCTGGCCCACAGACTACATCTAAAAATCAAGAATGTTACTATCAAATTATTTTTTTTTCATGGAAAACCCCAAAAGTTAGGGATGCGGTTAATACACCGGAGCGGATAATACACCGACAAATACGGTATTGACATCGATGAGTTAGAGCCAATGATGCTAATTACCATGGTAAATATCGCTGGTCCGTAATCAGGCCCCTGCCCCCCGATACTGCTTTATGACATTTGAAACTATTGAAATAATTCAAATCATTCATTCTCATACAGTGTATCATCTTCATTCCTTTGTTTATAGATTCACCATCAGCATCTTCAGTGGAAAGCACTGCTTCAGGGAAGAAGGATGAAAGAGGAGGTAAGTGATGATCTTTTTTTATTATTTGAGTGCAGTTTATCTTTTTATTACATTTTGTGAAAGTTTTTTATGATTGTCTAGTTTTAAAAGAATGAGACAAAAAATCAATAAGTTTTTCAAAAATTATTTGAAAATTCAAACAAAGAGTTGATTTCCTTTGAAATAATAAATCTAGAACCTTAGTCTGAATCAACCAAACTCACTCCCATCTCTAGGGGTTCTCTCATGCCTCGCTGCTTTCCTCTTACTAATAGAACTATGAAACCAGTACAATTTCCTCTCTGTTGTCATGATTATAAAGATTTTTTTTAAATGTAATTTGAAATAAGTAGTGAGGATTGTTTGACAGAGTGTGTACAAACCTAGGGCAATACATCAGCAAATATATCATTGCATTTATTACTTGGCCATTATGACAGCCATTTACCATTGTATCAACCTTGTCTAAGTTTGTTCATATGTGTATCAAAATAACCTGTCAGGCAAAAGAATAATCTAAATTATACAATTTTTACTCAAATTAATCATCCCATTCAGGACAGGTCTTGAAAATACCTTGGCTTGGGTCTATGGAGAAAACATGTTGTACCAACACAAATCAGTCCTGAATGGGTTAATATGTACACAATTTATGAACACTGATACTCACTGAAACAAACATATCTAAAATCAGCAATAGCCAACTAAACTTCAGTAATCTTTGTTAATTCACTGCTTAAAGGGAACCTTGTTGGTCCTGTTTTATTAAACTCTATGGGAATTTCCAAATCTAGCAGAGTACTACAGGTTGTCAAAGTTATGAAAGACAAAGCAACTTTATGGGAATTGCCAAATCTAGTTGAGAACAGGTTTAGAACATGTCAATAAATTACAGGGTGTCATTTGTAATGAAAGACGAAGCAATGCAGTGGCATTGTGATGATGTGGAGTTATTGAGTGACAGAGTGTCACCAGAAAATTGTGTTAGTTTCTTTTCACTGACAATGGATTTACTAGATCTGTTTAAAATGTCTCTAACATTAAATTAATATTAATTTGCCCTAAACAAGCAAAGGGGAAAAACACTTTACCACCAGGTTTTATACTACGGACTATGAGAGCTTAGATTACTTAAATATTTTACCAGCAATACTTTTTCCCTTTTCTTTGTAGGCCAGGCATCATCTGCTGGATCTGCATCACCCCTCTCAGAGGATGAGCTACAAAGGTGCTGCGACGATCTGAGATTCTACTATGAAACAAACCTGTGTAAGATACGAGAAGACCCCCTAGATCCTTTCTCCCTTCGTCAATTTGAAGACATGTACACAAACCTGAGGATGCTCAAAGAAGATGGCAAATACTGGGAAGAATTAGATTACACAGATCTCCTGAACATCAAGGTTAATAAAAAACTACCCAAACGAATGATGGTCCAGGGAGAAGCTGGAGTTGGCAAGACCACATTCTGTTCTAAGATAGCATGGGACTGGGTCAATAGAATACATTTCAAACAATTTGTCATGGTCATTGTTGTTCCATTGCGAGAATCAGAGGGTTGCACCAATGGAGAAATAATCAAAAGCTACATGAAGAATGACAATCCAGTTCGAGCTAGCCAGCTGGATGAATACATCCTACTTTATCCAGACAAGGTCTTCATCATCTATGATGGGTTAGATGAATTCAAGAAGGACATCATGCAAGAAAGCACCCAGGCAGATAAAAACAAGCCAAAACCAAGAAGCAACACAAAAACATCTGAGGCTTCTCCAGCTAGCCACACTACTACTCCTGCGACAAATATTGTAGAGACTCTCTCTTCAAACCAACTGGAAACATGTCTTGTCATGGTGACATCCCGTCCCTGGAAGGCAGTTCAGATCAGATGGAATGTTAAGCTGAACAACATGTATACCTTCATCAGTGTTGAAGGATTCACCAAAGATAACCTCTCGGTGTACATTCAGAAGTATTTCAAAAATGATGAGGTGAAAGCCACTAATCTGATCCAGTTTATGCAGGACAACGACATCATAGCAGAGAATATGGCGCCTTTCCCCATCTACGTGTCCATGCTGTGCTTGATGTGGAATGAACTGGGGGAAGAAAGGTGTAGACAAATCCAAAAGTTGCAGACGTTTTCACAACTGTTCAAGGAGATGTTTCTATTTCTCAAGGAGCACTTTTTCCAGAAGATCTATGCGGATCTAGATGATCCAGGCTATCTGAGTTCCATTAAGAACATTGATGACCTGTTAAAACCAGTTGCTAAGATTGCCTTTGATGGTCTCCTTGATAAGAACATGGTCTTCAATGAGAAGGAATTTGAGGACTGTGAGGAGGCAATGATGACAGCCTGCAAAATAGGCTTCATGTCAAAAAATAAGCAGCTCATCCAGAAGGCACAATGGCACGATACAACCCAGTCCCGTGTGCAGTCTAAGGTGTACTTCCCCCATAAACTCTTCCAAGAGTATATGGCGGGAATACACCTTGCTTTACTCTACTATTCCGACCGTGGGGAGTATGAGCGGCTGATAGTAGAGGTGGTGCTGCCAAGTAAGGAGGAGTTGAGATACCTGATGTACTTCTGCACGGCACAGCACAAGGAAGTTGGGATCGATATCTTGACTAGAATGAGCGGGATGGCAGACGAAATCATCCGCCAATGGGAGGAGCAATGGGAGGAGGATGAGTGGAGGATGGCGGAAGAAAGGGAGAGGGATTTCTTGGTGGATGTAGCATTTGAATGCCATGACAGAGATGCAGCTGAAGTGGTGAAAACAAGGGGATTGTCTGACATGACTTCATTGACAATTCGTAGTGACATGAGTGCACACACACTAGCAGGATACAAGTTTGTGCAACCAGGCTTCATACGAAATCTAGTAAGTGCACTTATTTTTTGCATGAAACCAATATTTTATGACATGCACTGTATAAGCAGTGGAAACTTCACATTAAAGTTCATATTTTAGTCTCATTTCCATTTTCTGATACTTGTATATTATATTGCTAACACCATAATATACATGTGTGTTCTCCTTAATAGTTGGTAGGGGTGTTGTGGTTGTTTGCCAGAATAATATTCTTCTTATTTCTAACAGATTTAGCTGTGCCAAAATGGGGTGAATTTATTTGTACCAGTTACATTGTATGTCTTATTAGCCTATTAATGCACATACCCTAAACTGACATCTATGTGTCTTGAATTGTCTTTAAATTTCTGTGCATGGGTACATGTATATTCCATGTTCACTATTAAAAGGTTCATGGTATAGACTGCTATTATTCACTATATGTTTGATATATTTGCACTTTAACTTGTATTAAACTTGTTTTTCAACTCTGCATTATTTATACATATGAATTTATAATAAATAACTATTTCTTGTTTATACATTCTGTAATCTGTATGTCTTGCACAATATGAAATGTACAGTTGTTTTTATTTCACCAGATTCCAGGCAGAGTTATGACTGAACCTAAAGGCAAAATAGCCTAATATGACACTTGCTTATAATTTCCATTCATCATTAAAGGGGACCACCGGGCAAAGAACAACACATAACTAGTATATGTGTTTGGTACCTTTGTGTGATATTGTATAGATGCTCAACACTTTGCAAAGGGTTGTGTAATTCATAAACAATGTAATTAATTACCACCACTTCTTCTTCTTCTTCAGCCTACTTCACTCCACTGCAGGAGGAAGGCCTCTTCACCAATTTTCCATTTTGTTCTATCTTGAGCTATTCTCTGCCAAGCAATGCCATTTTGTGCTGTTAAATCATCCCTCCATCTTCTGCTTTGTCTCCCTCTTTTTCTGGTTAGGTGTCTCGGAGTCCAAACTGTTGTTTTGTGTTTCCATCTGTGTCCTGCCCACCTCTATTTCTTTGATTTGATGGTCAACATAATATCCTGCACTCCTGATTTCTGTCTTGGGTCTATATTTGACATCCTGTCCTTCTTTGTTACACCTATCATTATTCTTTCCATAGCCCGTTCTGTCACCCTGAGTCTTTATCCAAACGTTTGGTGGTTGTCCAGGTTTCAGCTCCATATGAGAGAACAGGTATGATACACTGGTCAAATACCTGCCTCTTCATGGAGATCGGAAGAGTAGAGTCTTGAAAGATGTAGCTGAGTGAGCCAAACATCGCCCAACCCATCTGTATTATTCTCTTTATTTCCTCGCCGGTGTCATTGATGAGGGTGATCTTTTTCCCTAAATATAGTGATCTCTACTGTTTCTAAGTTTTTTCGCAGCACAGTTACGGAACTATTATGGCATCATGGTTCCCTATGCGCCAAACATTTGCGAGTGCGCCAGTTCTATTCATCCATACGTTTGGAGACCATAGAATCCTGGACGATGCTTTCGCCCTTGACAAAAGATAGTCTTTGTATGCAGACCCATGAACGCATGCTTTAGTACGGTGATGCATTTTCCAATTATATAATTTTTCTCCAGAAAGGTATTAGTCTGAACTTGTTGGTGGAATGGACTAGTACTACTAAACATGTTTATCTTTCATTTATAAGAATATTCTTTTGGGGTGGTAGTACCCTTTAGGCAATATATGTTATTTGTGAATTATATTTTAGTGTATTTCTTATATTACATTCTTTATACTTGTGCATTTCTTCTTTCAATATTTTCCACGCCACGTGAAGATAAAGGCAGACAACCTAAATTTATACTTGTTTATTTTCTAACTATCATCCGAATTTCCCATCAGGGAGTTCAATTTACCCAAGGTTAGTTTAGTCCTTGGGCTAAATTTAACCAATGATGAGAATTCAGGCCACTATCTGTAATTAACCCATTTAAATTCATAGGTTAAATATAGTCATGCAGGATTCCTAAAATGACAGTCGCAAGACAATATGTGACCGGCTATAGCGAAACCCTGCACTTGTCGGTAATTCATGTGCTGAATAAATGGGCATTTTAAGTTCACGTAATGTGTGTAAAAGACTTGTGATTGTAAAATTGAAACAATCATATCTTAATTCGCCAATTATTGACCAATCTGTTATAGAACAAAGCACTAAATGAAAGCTTGAAGTGCAGGGTTTTTACTATAGCCGCTCACATTTTAAAATTAAATTGAACCCATTGTTGTGACTTAAATATGTTGATACCTGCGTCTTTTTGCACTTCAATCCAGGCTCGGCTGACTGTCAATGACGAACACTGTTCATTCATGCTCTCTGCTTAGCTAGCTGAGGCTATCTGCAGGTCAACCTCTATCAAGTGTTCCATGACCAGCTGTATTCTCCATGACAACTTCTACAGCATCCTTGCATTCTCATCAGGGAGTTAACATAAACACTAAATTCATATTACCAACTTGAATCTGTAGGTTAAATTTAGTCCATTGATTACTAAAATGATGTCATGTGATATTAACCCATGATTACATTGAACATCCAGGCCTATATGTTTATATCTGTGCCCTTTTTACACTACTATCCAGGCTGTGTTGAACATTCAGAAAGACTGTACATTGATGCTCTCTACTGAGCTAGCAGAGGCTATCTGCAGGTCGACCTCTCTCAAGACTGTTACCATGGGCAGTATTCTCCATGACAACTTCTACAGCATCCTTGCTACAATGGGGCAAGGCACTATGGTATGTACATTCCAATCTTTAGTTTAGTCATCATGTTAAACCTTTCAGATCCAATTAGTGAGGAGGTCATTGAATGATCACATAATGACTGTGTTAAAAACTTAGGCCATTTATGACTTTAAAAAGTTATGCACATGACATACCGTGTCCTAACTAATGTCACTCACCTACATATTGACTGGGTATGGCTATATATTCATAATTAAAAGATCTCATTTATTTGAAGAAAAAACAGGGTCTGTGCTTTCATAATTTTCACATACTAGAATGTGTTGTGGGCAGCATTACCTGATGTGAACCTGACTTTCGTTCATGGGATTCCTGGCTAGAAAACAATTGACCCCAAGCACTTCTGTCCAACAACAAGTCATTCACTCCATACTACTATCTCTGCCAGACACATAATGGGTACTAGCTTGGTTGTGTGTAAATTAATTAGCCTGGGCCTTAATTACTCTATGGCTGCATGCTCGTGTGGAGAGAGCTCATATACATGTAGTGTACGTGCAAGATCATGTGTGGATTTGACCAATGATGACTATATATGATTTATGAAACATTTATAATATTTGTTATTTAAGAACTGTGAACTGTCATTATTATGATCTCATCATCCTCAAGTTCAGGTGGCGCTGTAAAGCGCTGCTGTGGTCTTCACGAGAGCACGCCATGCAACTCTGTCTTCTGCCAAGTGTGTTGCACCCTTCATTCCTTCCCCGGACACTCTTGATATTGTCAGTCCAAGATGTAGGTGGACGACCTCTGCCACGTTTTCCTTCAATTGCGCCTTGCAGTATTCTTTTCTCAATTCCTTCAGTTCTCCTAACGATGTGCCCGAAGTACTTTAGTTTTTTTCCATAATTCCCCTTCTGATAATTAAGTCTGTACCAATCTTGTTCAGAATCCATACATTTGTCTTTCTATCTTGCCAAGACACCTGTAAAAGCCTTCTGTAGCACCACATCTCAAAAGCGTCAACTCTTTTTCTGTCGTTCTTTGTCATGGCCCAAGACTCGCATCCATATGTAGCAATGGAGAATGCAGTTGCACGAAGAAGTCGAACCTTCAGTCGAGTGACAGGCCTCGGCTTCTCCAGATATGAGACATGCTCTGCACAGTTGATCTTGCTATTGCCAGTCTTCTCCTTATCTCTGTGGTGCTTCCTCCTTTGTTATTGATTATGGAACCTAAGTAGTCAAACTGACTGACTACTTCAATCGTCTTTCCATCTATGGTGAAATCGTTGTTGTTGCTGTCTTTGTCGACTACCATTATTTTAGTCTTTTTAGTGTTCAATAGAAGATCTTTCTCTTCACTCGCCTTTTTAATACGGTTCAATAGGTCAATGAGCTCCTCTCTACTGCTGCAAACTAGAGTAGTGTCATCCGCATACCTCAGGTTTGTGATCTTTGTACCCCCGAATTTCACTCCTCCGTTGAAACCTTCCAGTGCCTCTCTCATAATGTCCTCAGAATATATATTTAAAAGGTTTGGAGATAATATACAGCCCTGACGTACACCTCTGCCTATTTCAAACCACTCAGTATCCCCACTACTGGTCCTCACTGTAGATTCTTGGTCCTGGTAAAGATTCTTGATCAGTCCTACTATGTGACTTGGGAATCCCATCTTTGTCATTGTATCCCACAGTTGATGGTGGCTTACACAGTCGAATGCCTTACTGTAATCTATGAAGCACATATAATGAGGGTGTTTGAGTTCGCTGCATTTCTCGATTACATTTCTGATGTTAACAATCTGATCTCTTGTCCCCCTGCCTTCACGGAACCCTGCCTGCTCTTCTGAGATCTCTTCCTTCAGCTTGACTTTCATTCTCCTGCTAATGACCTTCAGAAGTACTTTACTTGCATGACAAATCAAGCTTATTGTCCGATGATTTGAACATTCTTTCAGATCTCCCTTCTTTGGTAATGTTATGAATACAGCTCTACACCAGTCTTTAGGCCATTCTTTCTCCTTCCAGATATTGCAGCAAAGACGCCACATCAAATCAATCCCTTCTTCACCGGTAGCCTTCCACATCTCAGAAGTCAAGTTATCTAAACCAGGAGACTTGCCATCCTTCAGTTGTTCCAGTGCTATCTCTACTTCTGATCTTAGTGGAGGGGGCTCCATTTCATCTCTTTCCTCCCATCGTGTGTCATCTTCATTTTCCTGTGCCGCAAACAGCTTTCTACTGTACTGCATCCATCTGTTCTTTATGTCCTCACTATTTGTCAGTGTTTTGCCACTTTCGTCATTAATCACATCCAATCTTGGGGTCCTTTTCTTTGTGATTTCTTTCACAATAGCAAATGCTACCTTGGAGTTGTTCTTATGACGTTCTAGGTCTTCACACTTTCCCTCTATGTAGTTCATTTTGTCCTCCTTTACACTACTTGTGACTTCTTTATTGAGTCTCGTCCATTCCCCTCTATTGTGTTTTGCCTTTGCCCTCTTCCTCTCGTCTGATAGCTCAAAAGTCTGATTTGAGATCCATGGTTGTTTCTGTTTTCTTTTCCTTGGGATGTGATTCTTTGCTGCATTCTCAACTGTTTCTTTCATGTCTTCCCACAACTCATTTGGTGTTTGTTCCGTTTCATCCATTCTCAGCAACATCTCAAACTTGTTCTTGACTTCCACTGAAAACTGAGCAGGAATACGATCAACATCGTACCTTGTAGGAGCTGTACCACTTTTCTTAGCCTTCAGTCTTTGAGTTTAGACAAAAGCAGCTGATGGTCACTGCCGCAATCAGCACTTGGTCTTGTCTTGACATTCTGGAGTGATGTCCGCCACCTCTTTTGAACCATGATGTAGTCTATCTGGTTTCTCGCTCTATCACCTAGACTCATCCATGTCCACAGTCTCCTTGGGTGGTGCTCAAACCAAGTGTTACCAATGATAAAGCTGTTGTCTCACAGAATTCTTCCAGTCGATCTCCTCGTTCATTTCTGCTGCCTAGACCATACTTTCCAATGCATTCAGATTTCTCCCCAGTTTTTCCAATCTTTGCGTTCCAATCACCCAACATGATGAGGAAATCTTTCCTAGGTATACTGTCTACCGCATCTTGTACTTTCTCGTAGAATTCAGTGATTGCATCCTCTGATGCATCTGCTGTTGGTGCGTATACCTGAATGATTGAGATATTCATGGGGTGCCCTTGCAGCCTTACAGTCTGTGGGATATAACCCTTTAATAGCAAATCAAAATGTTTTGATATCAGTATTTGATACTAAATTACATATTGTTTAACTTTATGTCAGTAGTTGGGAGAAGGCAATTGTAACTACGAGTGTGTGTAAAGCATATGATTATTCCAACTGAACATATTTCTCATTTTGCATATATATGCATGGATTTCAGATACTAAAAATAATGCTATAGTCACATGCACATACCCCCATGCCTCGGTTTGTACAAACAGTAGCTACATAATATGTTGTGGCCATCCCTAGGCATTTTGTCTAAAGTTGATACAAGCAGCAAGAAATAAAGAATGCTAGAGAGCCAGGTCAGTGCAGAAGCTCATGTTTGATACATACATCTATCACCCTTATCTTAAGACTCAATATGTATTATCGTTCCAGTTTTTTTTTGCCAACGTTTTAATGCACTGAAGAGAAAATCGCTTATTATCAGTGGTACCAATATCATTCTTTCAAAATAAATTGTGTTGTTTCTTTAGTAAAAAATAGGGTTATACCTGCAATCACCTCGACTCCAGGATGAATTTCGACCTCTTGTGGGTTATAGAGAAATGGCTGTGCTCCTTGAATGTGACCTATGTTAAACTAAATCGTGTATTCTTGTCAGTCAGTTATTTTACATTAACATTTACTAGTGATTTCTAAATTCCAGGTTCAGTCTGTTACTCTCAGTGTGATGGATTTAAGCAACTCCAACTCTGCAGCAAAAGACCTGGCAAGATGGTTGTGCTCATCAAACATGAAGCATGTAACCCTGGGATTCACGTTAAAACTGCCAGATTCATTCTTCCAACAGCTGGAATTGGAGGCAACAAGAAGGATGGTATTTATGAATTATTTATTTTATTGATTCTATCAGGAAGTTGCTGGAGGCAGGAGGTATAATATGCGACTGCCCTCATTGTGGTTAACACAACATCATTTAGAAACAAATTACGGATCATCGTCAAACCAATTATACACTGTGCATTATGAATACTAGATGATTTTATTCTATTTTGGGGTCATGAGTTGAAATTTATGAAGGTCCAGGGATAACTGTACTCAGCACAAATTTTAATATTATTGTATAATAAATATACAATATTTTATATCACATTATTAGGAGGAAAAAAATTCTCCTACCAACCGGCACAAGATTTAAGATGGAATTATTCATGCATGACTTCTTGCCACAGTCAATTTACAATAACAAAGTCTTTTCTCAACAATTGTTAAAACAGAAAAACATGGCTTACCGGTATACCAACGCTCGAAATTAGCACAGGCCCGATGGCCCGGGGCCACCAAAAATCTCTGTCGGGCCACCAAAAAATCATAATTGCTCTATTTTAGTGGCCCGATTGGGCCAGTAAGATTTCCAAATGTAAATCTGAAAATTTGACATTTCAAACATCGCCAAAACCAGGCATAAAAAACAAAGGAAATCAGTGGAAAAAATCAACAAAATAGCGAGCGCAAATCTGCCAACGGCGATAATCTGGAGAAATGTGCGTGATTAGACAGAAAAATTCATCTCGTTCTGGAGGTGCCTATGAAAATTATGACGTCTTGGGGAGACAAACAACAAAGAGAAAGACTGATTTACCCGTCTACTACTAGTGCATACAAGTAGAACTAGTACTAGAAGTGTACACACATGCTGGTACCTTGTACTGACCCCATGTGTATTATAAATGGGGACGGTATGTACATCAGCTTAATACAGCAATTCGCATAGCCACACACAGTCTAGTCAACTCTGCAACTATGCTTTGACAATGACAATGTCTTCAATTCAGTCCAATTTGCGCAAATTCGTTTAGGCAAGAAAGCCAGAAAGGCCTTATTATCTTTCAAAGCATCACATAATTTGAAAGAACTTCAAATATAGGACTCATAATAAGGTAGTACAGATTTTGTTTTATCTAGTTTTGTACTTTTGTAGATGTTTCATGCCAATTTTGTGAGAGTTCCAGTTCAGTCCCATGCATGTTGTTTTGTGTATAATTTCAACTTTCAACTTGTAAGTTGACAAAATCGCACAGAGAAAGGGCTGAAATTGTAACATTTCATCACTCCAAAATTACCTTTTACTGATTCAATGTTGGGTTTATATATTCCTTTACGGATTTTTGATCAGGGTGGTGATTTTGGATGTTATTTTCATTAATTAATTCTTATGAAAAGCTAAGATTACCGGTCACTGTTTTCTTTTGTTTTTCCTTGTTTTTTCGGGCCACCAAATTTCTGTTTCGGGCCACCAATATTGGATAAATACCAATTCTACTTGCCCGATCGGGCCACCAGCAAAAAAAGTTAATTTCGAGCGTTGGGTATACTAAGGGGAATAGATCTGTCTTATAAAAATGCTGCTTGTCTGAGTCACTGGCAATCTTGAACTGGAGTTATCTGGAGACAGAATATGTTAGAAACTTCCCTATGACAACCAATGACCACCATTTTGGAAGATTGTTGGATTAGGGAATGTGGTTTTTGAGAATTTGTCAGATCTGGACAGATTCAGGCTTTCGTGAATGTCAAAATTATGGATAGGATTGACATTTAAAATGACAAACAGTCTATATCCCATACTTTTTATAATAGTAAAAGTGGTTAAAGCCCTTATTTTTAAAAAGGTGATAAAATGCCATGACTATACTGTGTCAATGCTCCTTTTTGAAATTTACAAACAGACTTTTTTTTCTATTCTTAATTGAAAGTAACAAGTGATGTATGAATGAACACATTGTCATTGTACACCTACATTGTAACTGGCAGAGTATTATCTTACGTTTCATTTCATATACGGTTTTGTACAGATTATCATATACAGATATGAACATGTTAAATCAAACAATTGCCCAGTTTCTTTTTGTGTGAGAATATGAATAATTGAAAAATAAATCTTGAAAAGGCAATAATTGATGGATATTGTACATGTATATTCATAAGCTGAAATTTAAAGAAGGAATTTTACAATTTAAGTCACTTCTATATTCTTTCTGGTGATTCACTAATATTTCATCTCAATACTCTTTCTTCTGTTGATGGTCATAACATACAGCTGATACAAAGGTTGAGTGATGAGTGGAACCTTTTCAGGAACACCACTTTTCAGAAACAGAATATTTGACTTGTTGTACTGTAAGCTACTTTTTATTACTTATTACCATTACATAATTGTTCAACAATATTCATTTAGTCAAAATAATGATGTGTTATGTATTTTAATGTGTTACTTATTTGTATATATGTTATTTGATCTGTATGCCAGGTTCACAGAAAGAGCCACAATGACTCTGCATCAGAAGATCAAACAACGAGGCTGACAAACCCAGGGTCAGATCAAGTTGATGTCAAAGCTACGTCAACTGAAAAAACACCCATCAAGGTAATGCATACAAATGCAGACTCCATTCTTTGTGTGTACATATTCTTCATGAACACTGCCAATATCATTGCATCAACAAGAACTTAGAATGTTGTCATAAAGGGCCAGTGAGGACAACAATTCTCACATGGGGGCAATACCCTCTATGCCCATGCTTAGCAATGCCACTGCTACTGTGTATGTCCATATCTCAGTCACAAGTTATCCATATAACCTGCATATGAAATAGACCCCTAGTCAAATGATGTTCTTACATATGGATGAGTTGAAAAGTAGCCTATATATTTAATTGTATGAAATGAAGCATATTATATGAAAGTAAAATCAGAGTATGTTAGACATATAATTAGAAGTTTGTGCCAAGTGAGTACATGTAGGCTTATGCATCGATGGTATTGGATGTGTATCACTGATTAAGGTCAATTTGTCTACTGTGCAGCTGTGTCTAAGTGCAGATGAAATTCATGCAAATGAAAAAAATATTTGGAAGGATGAAATTAGATAATCAATAAATCAGTAAATAAGATATAAATATCTCACAAAGTGATTCGGACATGTATTTATGGCAGTCAGATATTGAAGGTACATGACTAAGTTTTGACTCGGCACTAATTGTGCGTGTTCAGACTTTAATCAGACTTTCTTTTAACCCAAGGTTATTTTCATTAATGTTTTTATTACATTTACCATTGGTACTTCCAATTTGGTCCATGGCCTGAAATGACTCACATACCTGCCAACCAGTCCGATTTTGTCGTATTTAGTCCGATTTTTTACTCAAAAAAGGGTAAAAAATCGGACGAGTACGATTTTTTTTTTTTTTTTTTTTCCTTTCCTTCTTTTAAAAAAGTAAATATACATGTGCATATAAATACACACATACATATTCAGTGTGGTCATATGTTGAAAAATAAGGCTAAGATAGCACAAGAGAGCATCTAGAACCCTAGAGCTGGACCCCGGCTGCAAGCCAAAGGACTTGGTGCTTCGCGCTCGTGATGCGCGCTTCGCGCTCGTGATGTGCGCTTCGCTCACATGAGAGTAAGATTTTTCATTTTCAAATGTTGGCAGGTATGGACTCAAATTAATGCAGTTTTATTTAATTTTCAATATAACCCACCATTGAGAATTTGGGCCATGCTGTTCACACAAACCTTTGTTATTGACCATGTTTTAAACCCACAGATCCAGTCATTGACATTGGATGGCATGGTTCTGAGCTACCAAGCATCAAGAGACCTTGCTACAGCTATCTGTCAGATGCCTGACCTGACCAACCTGACAACCCTGACCTACCTGAATTTGGGAGCGTTCTGCAGCATCCACAGAGTTTTCATTCAGACAATAGAACAGATGAAAGCAGACTATATGGTATGCCAGTCTTTTTTGTCGAACATGTATTTCTTTTTTGTTTTCGTGATCTCCTAATCGAATGCTTGTCATTTATATAAAATGTATATAAAATGTAATTCACACAGACTAGTCCCAAAGCATATATGAATGTTGATACAAAAAGCAGAACAGAGTACAAATATTGTTTTTAAAACATTGATTAAACATTTATGTGAATGATACACTGTACATAATGGAAATCTGGTACAGTGTTAAATTGTCAGATGTCCGCCTGATCAATATTTTAAACTACCTGTTATACATTGTAGTATGTCATGAATGCCAACATATTTTGTATATGTATATAGCATGTGCTATGTACATGTTGCCATGAATTCATGTTTTAAGTGAGGTACACACTAAAAGATACAAAACCTAGAGTCGGGGCATCTTTAAACAAGCTTGCTCCATTGTTGCATTATGTTCATAATGTAGGACAGCATGTAAAATAGTCTTGATCTTCCCATTTTACTGCAGCATAGAAATAGGCAGGGATTGTCGGTTTTGAGGCAAAATAAATTATCAGGCTCAATCTAATCATAAAATGGTACAAATAAGGTAACATAACTAGGTTTTCAGGCTCTTGACTTGTAACACTTTGACATCCCTGTATGAGACTGGTGTTTTAATGTTGTTGTTTTTTATAGAAAGCTGTATATGGGTGATCCCTCATACATTTTCTTTAGTTGATCACTAATCAGCAATTGAGCATTGAAATTGAATCAAAGGAGACCACCGACATAAAGCTGTGAAGCTCAGTTGGAAGATTCAAGTATTTCCCATCAGTCAACTTTTCTTTACTCGATTAATACAAATGTGAATGTGAATAAGTCTAATCATGTGGACTTGCTATGTTTTGAAGCTGAACAGGTCACAACTTCTCAGAGTTGTCTTCACTTCAAGTGAACAATGTTAAATCATATTGAACATATAGAGACGTTGAATCACAATACAACCGCTGGTCAGCATTGTTTTCCCACCATGCATCAGTTGAGCTAAAAACGTTATTCGGATGAGTTGTGAAATTGCTCTGAGGACTATTATGCTTATTGCTATTTAGATATTTTGTCCTACCTGGATGAAATAAAATTGACATCGCCATATTTCATATTTTGTTATGACAGGAATGCCTGCCACACATCTCCAAGGGGGATTTCATGTACAATGAAGAGACCTACTCAAATCTAGACTCATTCCTGCAGGCTCTTACGTCGGACCCAGGGAATGTCAGGTAAGATGGGAAGCATGCACCTACTGATTGGTGGTAAATGGAAATAAATTCACACTTTTGATGTGCATGCATACATAATTATGGAAGGTAAATCTTAACTCATTTGTAATAATATTATACAATGTTCTTGAACCAACAATAAGCTACAAAATGTGTGACATAATTTGTAATTAATAATACAGAAGAAAAAGATTGAAGATATTTTCTGTTTGGCCCACATTGATGTGATTGATGTGTAGATGTACATGTAAATGCTCATACCTCCTTCTTAACCATCACAGAGTAACACATCCACCCAGTCTACTGCCTCATGAAGAACATAATTTGTTATGACATTTTTGATAATTGAAATATCCATATTGATATATCAGACTTTTCCTATCACAATTCTGTAGAATAAATTTTTTTCAAACTGTTAGTCAACCAATAATCTCTATGCAAATGTACATCGTCTGCAGATGACAAGACACAAGTCAATCAATCTCTACATTGAACATATATGTTGAATTTTACATGCGAACCAAATTTGATGGATAGTGGAAATATGCTCTCACATTTCAGATTTTTAATCTCACTTTTAAAAAGATCATTGTTTGAAAACCTCACATGAATTAAATATTTTTGAATTGTGTTTTATTGTTGAAAATTGTCAGTTAAATATTGATGAATTGCTCGTAAATATTCTATGCACATGCACCGCAGTCTTCGATTTCATGGAATGCTCAATTTGCAAAACAGGGGAGGAGGGGTTAACACAATGGACAACAATACAAATTAAACTTTGACAAATCGACCAACATTTCTCAGAGTTTATTTTTGCAAGTAAAAAAAATAATATTCTTGATATTTCCTATCATTTCCACATGTTTTATATATAAATTGAAATACATTAATTTGATATCCTTTTACCTATCCAAAGTGGAGCATTCCACACTCTGTGATTATTGTTTGGCTTGTGCAGTGCAACTACTGTATTACATAGGGGTAAGGGGGGCAGAAACAATATATGCCTCTTTTACTTGTGAAAAGTGCGCTCTAGCTGCGACTTTTCTGTCAGCTGAAAACAAAATGTGCTCTGAAACTTTTAATATAGACCTCTCTTTCCTCTCTGTTTATACCACAAATCAAGTGAGGTATCAAATTTGCAAATAATAACCCATAATTCATCTCTCACTCACTGATAGCACTGCAGAAAAATGCAGAGTCAAATTTACTAAATTCAGTCCGATGCAAAATTGTTGAAAAATGTGTCTGTTTGGCCCACATTGATGTGAGGTAGTGATGGAGATCGTGTATAAATTTGCTTAAATACCTCCTTCTTAATCATCACAGAGGGGGAAAAATCCACCCATTCTTATGCCTTGCAGGGAAAATAATTTAGAGCCATTTTTAATTGTTGGTATTCAGGAAAATGTTTGGTTAACCAAATGTATCAGAGACTTTGAAACGACTATAGTCTATATTAGCAATATGACAATACAGGCTTGATTACTACCAGTCTCTACAGCTGGACATGGATACCTTCAGGGTTGCAGTAAACCTATATCTAGAGATGACTGATAGGTAACTAAAATATTAGTGATAACTCAGTAATAGATACACTGTAAATGTGTTTAAACTGTATTCCTACCGTAGATTGAATGGGAATTTTGAAGAGCCATGATATTTTTGGTTGGTACAATAAAATGCCTATAATTACATATGAAACAATAAACAAATCTCATTATAAACCTTCAATTGAATTGTAATCTACATCATCCGGATTGCCAGACGGATGCTGCTTGTACTACATCAGCCAGTAATACACTAGGCATGTGATTCTCATTAATGAATGAATATTGCATCATTTCTTTTACAGGTTTTATGAAGATGACGATGATGATGATGATGATAGCGATGATGATGATGATGGCGATGATGATGATGATGGAGATCTGCTTGGACTTCTAAACCAAGAAATTAATGCAACAACTGAGACAGAGAGACCAGGAGGGCATTCTCAGCAACCTTGCTCCAGTGGGGCACAGATGCCGGGAGAGGCTGAAGCCACTCCAAATGCATTTCAGCACAGGTATACTAGCTGAAGCAAGAAATTATTTATACACGTTTGAATAAAAATGACTCATTCAGTTTACATGTGCTAATGCAGGGTGCATGGTGGTATGTTCCAAACCCCTATTATATAAACAATACACAGAGCATGCCTCCCAATTACAAAATATAATTGTAACAGTACATGTTACTGTGTTGATAGATATATCAAGACCGCATATTGATGGATGTGCTGGCAGTGTAATTTGTGTATCCTACTGCCATTATAATGCCTGTATTAACCCATTGACTCTGGGAACCGGTTGGGTTGTGTACAAAGTCTATTGAGATTACTAAATCATGTGGTGAACAGGGTAAAACAAAAAATAATTGTATTGGATGCCTTGTCTTGCAGGGGTACCCCATGGTATCATCAGCCCGCCCCATCTGTACATGGGAACCAAGTGCATAACAACCCTTTGTCCCACAGGGGTACCTCATGGAATACCCCATGGAATCTTCAGACCACACCATCTGTACATGGCAACCAACTGTACAACAACCCTTTGTCCTACAGGGGTACCTCATCTCAACACATTGAGCCCTCTGGTCAGCAGTACTGGCAACCATCAAGTCAGCCATGTTATCAAAGGACTCCACTCCCAGGGCCATACATCCACTCGGACCACACAGCTGAACGGGCTACTCAGTTACGTAAACAGAAACACAGTCTTCCAGCTTCTCATCCAGCACCCAGTGCTGGCAGTGGATCAGCCCGTCATCCAGTTCAGCTGCCGCCCAATGCTGCACAGAGTACTCATCTTCCATCCGGATCATCTCAATCTCCTCAATCCGGTATGCAGAAAACAGTAACCCGTCCTCCCTACGCCAATATCAGAAACACTTGCCCGCCAAGCAAGCTTCCTCAGTCGTACATTCCTCAACCGCCAACCCAATTAGGTCAACCTTTGTACCTTCCCGACTCCCCATACCATCCTTACCCAACATTCATTCCCCACCAGCCATACCTGCCTCAACCATCGTACCTGCCTCAACCACCCTACCTTCCTCAAGGTTATCTGCATACCTTGCCAGCACAGCAACCTGCCCAACACTCTCCCTCCACATACATGTATGGGTTCCCCCCTCACCCCTTGGGCCAGTTTCCTCCAGTACCCCAACAGCTTTACCATCCACAGCAACTGGCCACACCTAGAACATCAACAATGCCACAATATCACTATCCACAGCAACTGGCCACACCTAGTACATCAACAATGCCACAACATCACTATCCTCAGCAACTGGCCACACCTAGTGTATCTACAATGCCACAACATCACCATCCATAACAACTGGCCACACCTAGTACATCTACAATGCCACAACATCACTATCCACAGCAACTGGCCACACCTAGTACATCTACAATGCTACAACACCACTTTCAACAGCAACTGGCCACACTTAGTACATCCACAGTGCTACAACACCACTTTCAACAGCAACTGGCAGTGCGTGGTTCAGCTTAGTTAAACAGGCATTGCTACTGTGGCATTATTGCCTTAATTGAAAACTAGCTTTGCTCTATTTGGGGTAAAGCTTACCTACATGACACGATATAACACACTTAGTGTTGAAGTGTCGTTAAACATTATTTCCATTCCATTCAACAGCAACTGGCCACACTTAGTACATCTACAATGCCACAACATTAATATCCACAGCAACTGGCCCCACCTAGTGCATCAGCAATGCCACAACATCACCAACCACAGCAATCTACCTCAAAATAATTACAAAATAGCTCATAGCCTACTTGTAATCATGACTCTAAAATTATACCTTGATGATCATTAATTTATCATTTGATAGGCATTTGTTTTGTACAAAAAGGCAATATTAAGCGCTTTATATCATATTTGCAAAAAGCGTTACATAAATAAGGTTACTATTATTATTATTAATATTGCCTAAAAGTTTTCAAACAATGATGTTAATTGGATGGATATAGCACTAAAACTTTTTGTATGTCTCAGCTATTCTTTACAAGCCAATCCACTTCATACATGTCATAGGGGATCTCAAATATTCATGGAGGGATTTACCATTAATAATGGATATGGATATACAGTCGCCAGGGGGAGAAGGTTCCAATTGGTGAGATGCACAGGCCAGCCATAATAAGGACCCTTGCATAGGGGATCTCTGATATTCATTGCGGGATTTACCATTAGTAATGGATATGGATATATAGCGGCCAGGGGGAGATGGGGAGAAGGTTCCTATTGGTGCGATGCACAGGCCAACCATAATAAGAACCCTTGCATAGGGGATCTCTGATATTCATGGAGGGATTTGCCATTAATACTGGATATGGATATATAGCGGCCAGGGGGAGAAGGTTCCAATTGGTGAGATGCACAGGCCAGCCATAATAAGAACCCTTGCATAGGGGATCTCTGATATTCATGGATGGATTTACCATTAATAATGGATATGGATATATATAGCGGCCAGAGGGAGGTGGGGAGAAGGTTCCTATTTGGTGGGATGCACAGGCCAACCATAATAAGGACCCTTGCATTTTTAAGAAGGCTGCCCCCTCACTTTATATACGTTACTGGTCTGCAATTCATGAATGTTATATTATTTTTCTTCCCAGGTGCTACAAACCTTCCCCTGCTGCATGGCCACCAAGGCATCCACCACATCCTGCCAGTGTCCATGGCTGCTGGTCAGCCCCCGATGGCCCCTATGCCAGCAGCTGCCATGATGTCCTACCAGGCCCACCAGCAGGCCGCTGGAGGCCCCACCTCGTCCCAGGCCCAGCCCATCGGTCACTCGCAAGTCATCAGCCAGCAGCAACAGATGCCCTACATCTACCAACAGAAGGTGAGTTGGTTATTCTTTCTGTATATATATACATGTATGACAACTTCGCAAAATGCAAAAACATTAACAAAATTTGGGTGAGGACACTTTTTACTGGACTTGTACACCGTGATTATTAATGCAAAATCCTGTCTAAAAAGTTGAACTCTCATTTATACAGATTGCATTTTTACACCCTCAGATCAGCTTGTATATTTTTAGCTGATTATGTTGAATGAGCATGCTGACTTCCATAATTGTGTATGCGTAATTGATCTTTTCAATATGTTTCATTTACTGACAAGGCTGTTACACAGAGGCTAGCTGGCCAACAGAACATGGTTGCAACACAACAGGGCAGCCATGGACCATACCAGCTATCCCAGGATGCACCTCTCATTGTCTTCCCACATGCACCAATGATTTGTAAGTAGTCATGTTCTTTGTCTGAAAAATTATTTGATATGTAACTTTATACTTCTTTCTTATGAGCGTAAGGAAAACTGTATAGTCAAAGTCCAATTATAAAAGCAAATGGCCGAAATTCTCATCAGTGGCTCAACTTGAGCTTGGTCTAAAAGGACAAAGACTACCGGTAACACTTTGTGCCAGCAGACTTATTGTGTAGTTGCTTTGGTCCCCGGATATATTATAATGTTTTTTCCAATGTCCAGGATGATCTGGGATGCAATTTGGCTGAAGACAGACTATACTATGACTGAATTTCAAAGGGCCCATTATCCCGATCCCTTAATCAGAACTCAAGGGATTGATGGTGCAAAGTGGGTTAACTGGTTACCGGTAGTCTTTGTCTTTTAGGCCGGGCACAAGTTGAGCCACTGGTGAGAATTCGGGCCAATAGGTTTGAACTGTAGTTATTTCACAGTCATGTAAATAAGATTTTAACTGATCTGATCTTTTGTGTTATAATGCCATTATGCCAAACAGATTTGTTTTACATGAGGTTACATTTTTTCATTTAATGCTGAAGTGTTAGTGCATGGTTTTTGTTTCTCTCTGACAAATGTTGCTAGTTTGATTAATCAATTTAGTACCAGTTACCTTTACAGCTTTTCTTTAAAACATTTTCTTTCTCTTTGAAAAACAGCAGCTGGTATGAGCGCGTTCCAGCACTCTGGAAACCTGCCCATCTCATCGCAGGGGGCACCCATGCCCACCCCTAATTATCTGCAGGTGCACCGTCCCCATCCCCAGCCACAGCCCCAGCCACAGCACCACCAGAACCCCACAGTACACATCCACCATCAACCTCACCAGCACCAGGGGTACCAGCAGCATCAGCAGTCCCATCTGCAGCACCCCTATCCTCACCAGCACACCACCCCACCCCTCGCACACACACCCCAGGGGCAGGCCTCCCAGGGCAGTGTGATGCAGCAGCAGCAGGCCGCACACAGCGCCAGGCCGTCCCCCAGCCCAGTTAACCAGCATCATCAGCAGTCCCATCTGCAGCACCCCTATGCTCACCAGCACACCACCCCACCCCTCGCACATACACCCCAGGGGCAGGCCCACCAGGGCAGTGTGATGCAGCAGCAGCAGCAGGCCGCCAACGGCGCCAGGCCCACCACCCCACCCCTCGCACATACACCCCAGGGGCAGGCTCCCCAGGGCGGTGTGATGCAGCAGCAACAGGTTGCCCACAGCGCCCGCCCGGTTAGCCAGCATCATCAGCAGTCCCATCTGCAGCACCCCTATCTTCACCAGCACACCACCCCACCCCTAGCACACACACCCCAGAGGCAGGCTCCCCAGGGCAGTGTGATGCAGCAGCAGCAGGCCGCCCACAGCGCCAGGCCGTCACCCAGCCCGGTTAGCCAGGTCATGCATCAGGCCAATCATCAGGTACACTAGTTTTGCCATTTCATTTTTTTGTAAAAGAGCTAGAATATGGCAGTTGTTATTTAATGATAAGAATAAATTGAAAAATTAAGTATTGGGTTGACTATGGGAGTTTTATAATTTATTCAAATTTTATTCAGATTCACTGTAATATAAGTAGTCAATAACCATCAGAATAATTTGCTTACTACAGTTGACTTGCTGAAATGTGTATAGATATCATAGTTCCACACTGATTGGTGGACTCCTATTTTATAATTAATATTTCATAATTCTCATTTTCCTCTTTCAAGTTGCAATTTCAAAGTAATAGATTCTTCCTGTTCATTTAGCAATAAGCCTCTACCTAAAGTAATAAAGTAATGACTGACTGATGATTTTAATTCTACTTTAGCAACAACAACAACAACAGCAACATCATCAACAACAATTCTACCCACAAGGCATGCTGGGTATGGGCCAGCCACAGAACCACCAGATGATGGCTGCAATGGCCACCACCTCGCATCAGGGTGGGGTGAGCCCCCACACTTACAATGGGAGCATCCACACCCATCAGCAACATCAGCAGCAGCTGCAGCAGCAACAAAGCATGATGCAACTCCTGCACCCACAGGTCATCCAGGCGTACCCGCACCCCTCCAACAACCTCACCAACATCACCCCGGTACACACCTCGCCCCACCCGCACCCCAATACGGTCTTCCTCTCCAGCACGCAGGGGCAGCACGTGGGGGCGGGGGGCCAGCAGAGTATACAAGCCATCCCCATGCACAGCCAGCACTCCATCATGCCAACGCCCGTCCAGGGACCCTATGTCACGCCACAAGGTAACTCTATGAGCTTAGGGCCTAATTTTATGCCTCTGGGGGTGTATTCTGAAAATCGTCTTTTCCCTAATATCGTATTATCTTAGGCTTATGACAAAACCGGTATTCTGAAAACTCTCATATCTTTTGTATTATCTCTGAAAGTTTGTTTACCTCTATTAGCTGGCGCGCTTTGCCACGCATTATTGATAAGCGCGTTCGCGCAAGCAGAGGTGGAAAATGTGTATTCTGAAAACTCTCTTATCTTTTATCTCATCATGAAATTATCATAAATTCTACTCATATGCCGAGACAGCTATGGGGCAGTATTTTCCTTTTGTTATATCTTGTTTAAACATATTTAAAGACAATTATTTGAGATTTTAAAGAGCTCCCTATGTTTGTTGTGTGTATAGGTGTGTGTACGTGCGAAGAAGTTAGAAAATAAGAGTGAGGGGGAGAAAATTCCATTGAAAATCTAACCATATGAAAATCCCATTCTTACAAAAATACTCTTTGACCAAAATATATAAATTTCTTGAACTTTGATTGAAAATTCTATGTGTGCGCAAAGCTAGTTAGATGCGCGCATTTAAAGAAAATGCGACGCATACCCAATTTAACCCACTTTGTTTGGCTCAGGGGGCATATAAACATTTTGTAACAACAATTTTGATTGGCTAACTCAGCACTAATGGGCGTGGTTAGGGAAAGATATGATGCCCTTAACCACTTGACCGCTATAGGCTTTGTGCACACTGTACCACTCTGTGCTAAAACGTTTTTTAGACACACAAAAATCCGACAATACAAAGGTTATGTAGCAAACAAGTTGCCATCATATGAAATAAATATATGGAAATCAATCAATATCAGTAATGAACTACATATAAACATAATTGAGATATGTAGTATTACACACACGCATATATATATATATATATATATAGGCCTATATCATATATAGCCCTTTATTATATATATATATATATACAGTCAAACCTGTCTATAGTGGCCACCCAAGGGAGTCACAAATAGTGGCCATTATAGACAGGTGGCCACTATAGACAGATTAAATAGCACTGTTTTTCCATGCAGGGGATAACTTTTGATGGCCACTATAGACAGGTTGGCTGCTACAGGCAGGTGGCCACTACGACAGGTTTGACTGTATATATAGTCGCCATTTTGAAATTGTAAGTGCACTTTCCCCGTGTACAAATCAGGCCGAAAGTGTCCTATAATTAGCCGCAAAATCTTGGATTTGTTTGTGAAAGAGCGCCATCTATTGTTCATATTCTCAAGTTAGATGATCAGATGCTAATAGCAAAGTAGGGGTACATATAGCGCAGTGCTAATGCCTTCAACAGGAAATGGACATTGCACGTAATAGTACGTGGTTAGCACAGAGTGTCACATCTGAATGCACGTAATAGTACGTGCTTAGCAGTCAAGTGGTTAAGACGATTTTCAGAATACCGATTTATGACGATTTTAGCGGTGTATTATCTTATGGACTTATTTTCAGAATACACCCCCTGGATACAAATTAAATTTGGGGGTAGCCCATCGGTCTGCAATTATGTCATTTCATATGTCCCATTTTTGTTACTGGGGGTGTATTCTAAAAAATTGTCTTATCTTTTGTATTATCTTTTGTCATAAGTCAATGAGATAATACACCGCTAAAATTGCCATAAAACGGTATTCTGAAAATTGTCTGAAGGGTATCATATCTTTCCCTGACCATGCCCATTATTGCTGAGTTAACCAATCAAAATTGTTGTTACAAAATGTTAATATGCCCCCTCAGCCAATCAAAGTGGGTTAAATTGCGTATGCATTGCATGTTCTTTAAACGCGCACATCTAACTAGCTTTGCGCACATATGCGATTTTCAATCAAAGTTCAAGGATTTTTTTTTAGGCAAAGAGTATTTTTATAAGGATAGGATTTTCATATGGTCAGATTTTCAATATTATTTTATCCTCTCCCTCTTATTTTCGATTTGTTTTCTCACATACACACACTCACGCATACAACAAACATGGGGAGCTCTTCAAAATCTCAAATAAATGTCTTTAAATATTTCTAAACAAGATATAACAAAGAGAAAAGACAGCCCCATAGCTGTCTCAGCATATGAGTACAATTTATGATAACTGTATGATGAGATAAAAGAAAAGACAGTTTTCAGAAATCAAAAAAGGCACTGTTGCTTGCGCAAACGCGCTTATGCAATTGCGTGGCAAGGCGCGCCAGCTTATAGAGGTTAACAAACCTTCAGAGATAATACAAAAGTTATGAGAGTTTTCATAATACCGGTTTTGTCATAAGCCTAAGATAATACGATATGAGGGAAAAGATAATTTTCAGAATACACCCCCTGGATATTTCAAGAATCAGTTGATGTTTGCAATCGACTAGATGCCTATATCTTATCTCTAAGCTGATGAGATTTCGGGGTTATCAGGTAAAATGTTAAAGTTAACAGGTATTATAGATATGATGAGTTGCAATTTCAAAAAATATGTTAGATCGATCAACATGAAGTTCATTTAACTTGGAAACCTTGGAAAAACTCTTCCAGAGCTCCTTATTATGTCTTAATTTTAAAGTTCTTATATCTAGCATTGGTGCATGCATTCTGTCCTTTAATTCAAATTTGTTTCAATCTATTTTTGTCTTACTTCAGGTCAACTACACCAAGGTCAAGTTCAACAGTCCCAACAGAACAACTGAAGGAAAAGTGGAGAGAAATGGACATAATTATGTGAGTCTAATACTGTGCTATTGTTAATCAGAGCTGCCAGGTAGTACGATATATCTGTATTTAGTATTTTTTAATGTAAATACGGCAGTACGATTTTTTAGCAATAAATACAGGAATTAAACCTCTTATTTTGGTACATTGTTTTCCTAACTTCCATATAAATATTATTTGATTCTTAGTTATACTGGGGCCAATAGAGTACAGATTAGCTATGATGTCTACTTTTATAATTTTCAAATTTGAACTTAATTTTCCGAAAGAACATACAAAATAATGTCTAAATACCGAAAATCAATTGAATATGTTAAGTATAATTGGCTGAGATATGCCCATCCGAGGAATGTTACTTCAATGGACAAACAGTGTTATTAATAGTGCTCTGGCTCATCACTTTATGAACCAGAGCACTATAACACTGAGTGCATACATGTACATGTATTTTGCCAAACAAATTCATGCGGATGGGCATTATCTCAGCCAATATTCAACATATTCAATTGATTTTCGGTACTTGGACATTACTTTGTATGTTCTTTCGGAAAATGAAGTTCAAATTAAAAAATTCTAAAAAAAGATTTTTGACGTCACACTTGACCACTCTATGTTATTGCATTTTTGCCAGTTACAATGCACACAAATGCCATAGAGCATTACAATGCAAGTCAAAATGAGCCAAACTTTCAAATCTAGATGTAAGTCACATGTAATACCAACTCACACAGTCAAGACAAATACAGACAATGAAAATGATCAGATGGTCAGATTTTACTTTACAGGGAATGGATGGTGTCCAAATGTAAATTGTGTCGTCATGAGTGATTACATTGCAAACTGATGCAAGATGGATTGCATTCAGATCCTCTCTATTGTTCAAGAACTGTTCTGAAATGTCCCAATACCACTGTAAAGGTAGTTGTAATGCAATTGTAATAGTAAATGATAATTGTAATGTTTGGCTAATTTGACTGCCCTTATAATGTCGTCTCGCAGGGATTCCTCATAGAATCGTCTTGCTGGACCTGCTATACTGACTGAGCTACTAAAGCCCAATGCTGGTGGTTGTCCCTACTTATGGTTTGATATTTCTAGTACAGGACTTCGTGTGATGGTGATGATGGTGATGCAGAGAACAGCAGCATCTCAAAGAAAGTGATGCAGCAACTGAGACAGAGGAACACTCTCCGCATCCTTGCTCCAGTGGGGTACAGCTGCTGAGGGAGGCTGAAGCCCCTGCAAATAAAGTTCAAATGAGGTAGACTGGCTAGAAACTGTTGATACGCTCTTGCATAAAATGACTTGTTTTCAGTTTACATGTGTTAGTGCAGGGATGTATGGGGACATGTACATCGATCACCTCCAATCAACAAAAACAGTACACAGAGCATGCCCCGCATTCAATTACCCCACATTAGATAGTCAAATACTATGCTACTGGCAGATTCAATACCCCACTCACGCAATCAAGTCTGACAGAGACATAATTGAATTGGTTCTCACGTGGTCAGATTTTACTTAGGGGAATTGGATGATGGCCAAATGTAAATTATGTCATATGATTGGTTACGCCATAAGCTGACACAAGATGGATTGTATTCACGTTCTCCCGACTCTTCAAGAACTGTTCTGAAGTGTGCAAATTACACTGTAAATATGTAATGCAGTTGTAGTAGTAACTTCATTGTATCGATACATGTAATACCAGTGCAATGTTGTCTAATTGAACCACCATTATAATGCCTAATTGTCTGACAGAGATTCGTCATTGAATCGTCGTCATCCTACCCCAGCTTAAAATTAAGCTCGATATGAACCTGTAGACTCACGATTGCTGGACTTGTGCATATAATACGGTCAGAGCTTCTAAAGCGCAATGCTGGTGGTTGTCCCTACTTATGTTTTGATATTTCTCTTACAGGATATCCAGCGATGATGGTGATGAAGATGATGATTGGCTGATTGCAATGATGGTGATGGAGAAGAACAGCATGGACAGCATGCACCTCAAGTTGATGGTGGTGGTGAAGATGGTGAAGATGATGGGGAGCAGCAGTATGTGCAGCATGGACTTCCAGACCAAGGGAGTGATGCAAGTACTGAGACAGAGAAACCAGGAGGACGTTCTTTGCGACATCGGTTTAGATGTGGGACATGTGTTTGCCTGTGAGATGGTACTTGACTCCTCCACATGTACAGCCTTAGTCTACATTTAGAGTGATATCAAGTAACCAGGAGTATGTTCTAGCTAGATAACCTCGGTTTAGATGTGGGACATGTGTTTGATTGTGAGATGGTAATTGACTCATCCACAAGTTACAGGGAGGATGTTCTCTGGGACCTCAGTTCAGATCCAGGACAGTTGAGTTTGCCCGTAAGATGCATTGCGTTTATCCAAATGACCCTTCATTGCCACTGAATTCTGAATAACCACTGTATCATATGGATATATGCCTTACAACATTAACTCCCTGCATTCATGTACTAAATAAGCCTCAGTCTGGATGGTTGACTTGTGATTGCCTCTGACATGGTAATCAACTCTGCTAAATAATACCAGAGGATGTTTTGGGCAACCTTGTTTTAGATGCAGACATGCATTTGCTTACAAAACACTGCCTTAAAAGTGGGATTTGCATTGTGTTTGTCAAATTTTCCCTCATAGCCACTGAATCTGAATCAACAGTGAATAGCCACAAACATGGGTAGGCTTTACATCCATAACTCATGTAATAAATCAACCTTGGTCTGGATGGTGGAGTCGTGTTTGTCTGCCAGAGGGTAATTGACTCTTCTTCAAGTACGGTCCTTATCTACTGATGGTGCCATTCCAATGCTAGTTATCCGTACACAACTCAGCACACAGTGTGAACATGTTTTCATCAGTCATTAGCAAGGAAGAATAAACATTGTTCAAATCCTAGTGGCCCGAAGCCTAAATCTGGGGCCCCAAACCAAGAAAAACATTACAATTTATGTGCTATTTGGTTGCTCATTCAGGCCAGTGGAGTAAGCATCAATGAAATCTGGTGGCCCAAAGCAAGCTCAGTGGCCCTGCCTGGGCCAGCCTACCTGTTCCAGTTTTGAGTTTTCTCCAACATGTATTGAGTAGCCTCTGCTAAATGGAGTAACATTGAAAGGGCTATTGCTCCTGTTAAAGGGGTAATATTTGACCAAACATCTATGTTACTGAAGGAATGTTCTCCACTTGATGGGGTAAACCTGTTAAAGGGGTAAAATACCTCGCAAAAGCCTTCCTGATTGTGGAGACTACAGCTGTACCATTTTGTATAACAAATTGCAATATAGATCTATGTGATGCCATTATGTAGTAGTGTAGTTGTAAATAGGATACCATTGCAATATAGATCTATGTGATGCCATAGTAGTGTAGTTGTAAATAGGATACCATTGCAATATAGATCTATGTGATGCCATAGTAGTGTAGTTGTAAATAGGATACCATTGCAATATAGATCTATGTGATGCCATAGTAGTGTAGTTGTAAATAGGATACCATTGCAATATAGATCTATGTGATGCCATAGAAGTGTAGTTGTAAATAGGATAACATTGCAATGGTATGCAGGAATATTATGCAGTGGAACCTCTTTATAACTAGCTCTGTTATAACAAGGTACCTACATGTATATATAGCAAGGCTATTTCACAGGTACATGTTCTGTGTATTGTATTATTTGTAAGCCCTGATACAACGATATGTGTGATTACATGGTCAATTTAATAGGCCTGAGGTGCTCGTTATTATGTAGATGTAATATAGAATAGGATATTGTAATGCGAGATATAACATTGGCTCCTGGCTCTATGTGGGCTTTATTTGTTTGTATTGTATGATCAAGTCAGAGTAAGTCAGCCAGACCTGCAGGACGACACATCCATTAAAACCTAGCATCAGGGTGGGATGGTATTCTGGAAGTTGATCTTTCAGAGTTGGTCTAAAGATCAACTTTATCCTCGTCCTAGATAGGCATATGTGGTATTCTAGTGTAAGGTGATCGTAAGACAAGCATGAACATTTAATCATTAATTTGAGCCATGAAAATGAGATCTAACCAATCAGAAATTGCCTCTCATCCTATTCTAGGTATTGATCTGAAGAGTTGGTCTAAAGATCAACTTTAAGATCTTCCTAAGATAGGCCTATTTGGTATTCTGTAAGGTTATCGTAGGATGAACAGAACATGACAAATTCATATTTAATTTGTGGCATGAAGATGTGATCTAACCAGTCAGAAATTGCTTCTCATTGTAATACTTGAAGTTGAATGTTTCTCCTCGCACAACAAACATATAATGCAAGTACAACCAAAATGTTCTTAAACTTCTTGTACACCCAAACAATTTTTTAAAGAAGTTTAAATTGGTCTAAGATTTTAAAATAAACTAACAGAATACCAGGCTTCATCTTAGGACTTGCTTCAATCTTTTTACATACGTTTCAATGAAATGTTAAGATAATAACAGAATACCACCCCAGGACAATAGCCATCAGATCTTTCTGGGCCAAAAGTAGGCCTAGGGTTGTTATATTGGTCCTTAGGGGAAGCTTCAAATGATTCTTCTAATTAATTCTTCAAATGAAGCTTCAAATGAATCATGATTTATTCTTGTTCATGTACATATGAAATAGTGCATTAATATTATATGAAGTACAGTCTTATCTTTCATTGTGTTCCTTAACTTGAGTTTGCATGTTTCAAACATGTTTGATTCAATCACTTATATGCTCATGTGAATTAGGGAATTGACATAATTTGAAGTACATGCTTGTCTTCCATTGTGTTGTCTTGATCACATTGGAAATGTCTTTCACTATGTACTATTGATTGGATTGTTGTATGGTTGACATTGATGTATCACAAGGGCCTTTTTAATCAGGGAATTGATGTACATGTATTGTCTTTCAACATATTATCTTGATCACATTGGAAATGTCTTCCACTCTGTACTATTGATTGGATTACTGTAAGATCAATATGGTAGGCTAATTTGTTGTATTGCAAGTGACATGTACATTTTAATTATAAACATTTCAAGCCAAAGTGCTACTGGATGTAAATGTATGAAAGGTATCTTCCAAGTATGTGAAATAGTCAATATATATTGTATCAATGATGCAAAATGATGTATTGTATGTGTGTAATGTAACCAGATGAAGAACATGTAATATTGTATTGCAGCTGAATATAAACAAGGGCCTTTTTAATCAGGGAATTGATATTATATGATGCACTTGTACATGTATTGTCTTTCAACGTATTATCTTGATCACATTGGAAATGTCTTCCGACTATTGATTGGATTACTGTAAGATCAGTATGGTAGGCATTGTTGTATTGCAAGTGACATGTACATTATAATTATATACATTTCAAGCCAAATGCTACTGGATGTAAATGTATGAAAGGTATCTTCCAAGTATGTGAAATTGTCAATATATATTCTATCAATGATGCAAAATAATGTATTGTATGTGTGTAATGTAACCAGATGAAGTATGTACTATTGTATTGCAGCTGAATATAAACACAGTACTATTAGAGTCATACATGTACATTCTACACTATACTGCTCAGTACTGTAACCAATATATTCACTCCAAGTGAAGTGTATTGAATATGTATATAAAGGATGTATTTATAACTCGCTGTAAATATGGATTGCATATTATTCATGTATGTATACTACATTATCCTACTCAGTACTGTAGTCAAAGATTATTCTTGCAAAGAGTTTGAATTGTATGTAGATGAAGCATGTATTTATATATAACTCACTGTAAATATAGATTGCACTGTAAATATAGATTGCATATAAGCATTAATTGTAAATGTTTAGAGGTGCATTTGTTTACTTGTTATATTTGTCATTCTGCCTTTGATGAAGATGCAACCCTTATTGACTACACAGGCTTTTGCAGAGTGGATTAGCAGTTTCATGATACAGTGGAACCTTGTTATAACGAGCTCTGATATAACAAAACCCTCTACAAAACAAAATAATTGTACGGGTAAGAGTGCTTTATATTTATTTCCCCCTCTCACCTGATATAACAAGGCAATGTTCATGGCTCCATGCTTCTTGTTATAAAGAGGTTCTACTGGACTAGAATCAAAGAAATGTCATGAATTGTTACTTATACATGTACATTCTACTTATCCTGCTCAGTACTGTAGACAAGATTCTGCAAATTGTATGGGATTATGTATATGAATGATTTATCTATAACTCATTGTTAATATTGATTGCATAATGATGAATTGTAAATGTATAGAAGTGCATCAATTAACTTCTTGATCACATTGGAAATGTCTTCCGACTATTGATTGGATTACTGTAAGATCAGTATGGTAGGCATGTTGTATTGCAAGTGACATGTACATTATAATTATATACATTTCAAGCCAAATGCTACTGGATGTAAATGTATGAAAGGTATCTTCCAAGTATGTGAAATTGTCAATATATATTCTATCAATGATGCAAAATAATGTATTGTATGTGTGTAATGTAACCAGATGAAGTATGTACTATTGTATTGCAGCTGAATATAAACACAGTACTATTAGAGTCATACATGTACATTCTACACTATACTGCTCAGTACTGTAACCAATATATTCACTCCAAGTGAAGTGTATTGAATATGTATATAAAGGATGTATTTATAACTCGCTGTAAATATGGATTGCATATTATTCATGTATGTATACTACATTATCCTACTCAGTACTGTAGTCAAAGATTATTCTTGCAAAGAGTTTGAATTGTATGTAGATGAAGCATGTATTTATATATAACTCACTGTAAATATAGATTGCACTGTAAATATAGATTGCATATAAGCATTAATTGTAAATGTTTAGAGGTGCATTTGTTTACTTGTTATATTTGTCATTCTGCCTTTGATGAAGATGCAACCCTTATTGACTACACAGACTTTTGCAGAGTGGATTAGCAGTTTCATGATACAGTGGAACCTTGTTATAACGAGCTCTGATATAACAAAACCCTCTACAAAACAAAATAATTGTACGGGTAAGAGTGCTTTATATTTATTTCCCCCTCTCACCTGATATAACAAGGCAATGTTCATGGCTCCATGCTTCTTGTTATAAAGAGGTTCTACTGGACTAGAATCAAAGAAATGTCATGAATTGTTACTTATACATGTACATTCTACTTATCCTGCTCAGTACTGTAGACAAGATTCTGCAAATTGTATGGGATTATGTATATGAATGATTTATCTATAACTCATTGTTAATATTGATTGCATAATGATGAATTGTAAATGTATAGAAGTGCATCAATTAACTTCTTATTAGTAATTGTGCCTGTGTAATTATGATTCTGCTAGGATCCAAATGTGTTAATTACCCCTTGGATTGACTTTCATTATACTACCCAGGCTTTGTAGTGGATTTGCAGTTTCATAAACATGTTTCCCTAAAAAACATATGTTGTCAAACAAAAGAAACTAATCACCTATTGCAGTTGACACTCACTGTAAAGGGACATAACCAATATCAAGGAAGTTTGATAATTACATGTCAGTATGCACTCACTGTAAATGGACATACAATATCAAGGATCTTTGATAATTACATGTCAGTATGCACTCACTGTAAATGGACATAACCAATATCAAGGATCTTTGATAATTACATGTCAGTATGCACTCACTGTAAATGGACATAACCAATATCAAGGATCTTTGATAATTACATGTCAGTATGCACTCACTGTAAATGGATATAACCAATATCAAGGATCTTTGATAATTACATGTCAGTTATCATTCACCATAATGTCATTAAACAAAGGTTTCTCAGTCACGAGAGGGAAGAATGCAACAATATGAGGGATTTGTCTTCAGTTTTTTTTTTTTTAGTGTTTATCGGTTGGCTTATCATTTACAGTGAAGGTTAGGAT
Organism: Echinarachnius parma; assembly: GCA_037951105.1. Lineage (NCBI taxonomy): Eukaryota > Metazoa > Echinodermata > Echinoidea > Clypeasteroida > Echinarachniidae > Echinarachnius > Echinarachnius parma. The sequence continues at coordinate 56,182 of JBAMJV010004266.1, forward strand.
AGGATTTGGGCTTAAGTTTAAAGGTACTGGTGAGTATTGGTATTTCCCGAAGTGCCCCCCGATATTTTGTTGTGAGATAATGAAAAACTGACTGTCAAATTTGAAAGAACATGATACAATTTTAATGACAGAATAAACTTCAATTGTTCAAAATCAGTTCAGAAACGACTGCGGAATTATCCATAAATATATTTTTATTCAAAAGATTCTTCACCGGGGTATATTTAGATTTGTTAGAAATTTGTTTTTTTAATGCTTATTAAAAGACTACTTTGAAAAAAATCTGAATAGGTTTTTAAAAAGTTGTTGACGATATCTCTATTGAATCAATCATTAGTTTAAAAAACATTAAATGCACAATTTTGTATGAAAAATGGCTAAAACCAATGATTTTTTTAAATAGCGCCCTCTGGAGTTATAACGGCTCTTTTTGGGGTGTTTTGTAATTGTGTATACTTTTGGAGCATGGTGAAGTTTGACCAATACTCAACTATCCCTTTAACATGTTCAGGGTTTAATTGTTGGATATTTGCTTATGGTTATCTTTGTTGGTTTCTGAAATATTGAAAGTGGAGCAATTGTCAGCATTTCAAATGCCATGGAAGCACATTGTCATGACAACACAAGTCATAGGAGAAGTCTGCTCCTTCATACTAACTGAAATACAACATAATGCAACTGAGATTGAACTTAACATGTGAAGAGTTTGTTATTTGCACAATATGTAACATGTTAATTATCATTTAACCTGTTGTTATAGTGATGTTTGTCATGTATATATATATACAGCCAAACCTTTCTGTAAATATCATATAATGGAGACACAACTAGGGATCTTCCTGAGCAGATTTTTTTTGCATGTGAACCGTGTTCTAGGGAAACAAGAAAAGTGGTTTATATAGGCAGGGGGTCTTTATAGACAGGTGGTCTACAGCTCCTTTCACTGGAGTTCATTTCTTGCTATTATATTATAAATCATTCTGTACTACATGTATCTCAAACCTGTTGCCAATATCTTGTTTTAAACAAGTACTGAAATAAATGTTTCTGTACAACTAAATACATCTGTGCCAACTTTTTATTTGTAAAGATAAATAATAATTTATTTGTAAAGATACATTTGTAAAAGATAAATTAAATATAAATAGTTTGTATAATGTCATAGACAGTTTGACACATTGTCTTTAAGTTAGTTTTATTAGAGTAAGTTTATAGTTTGTTGCCTTATAACATTCATGCCAATTTCTTGTTTCATACAAATAAATTGAATATTTATATTTTTCTACAATTCTGTATTACATGCAACAACCAATTGTTCAATGTGTCATTATTATGTCTTGTCTACAGTAGATAGTAAACCATTACCAGCCTATAAAATACAAACAGCAATTTTTAAATTAGTCTTTACACACAGTTGTGCACATTCCACTTGATTGCCTTAGAAAGAATATGACCCTTATGATGTGAACATTTGTTGTGAATTATATATCACAATATATTTTACTAAACGAGTCTAAAACAAGTTTGTTGATGATATATCTATTTAATCATTATTTTATGTACAATTGTGTATGACAAATAGCTAAAAACCAATTAATTGTTTAAAGAGCGCTCTCTTGAGTTGTAACAGCTCTTTTTGAATGATAACAGGGGCTCTTGTCATGCCATAGACCAGTGTAATATGCATTGAACATGACTACAGGGTGTCGTCCCCCCCCCCCCCCCCCCAAAAAAAAAAAAAGAAGTGGTTTTACTTAGTCGTTTGTAGTTGTATACTTTTAGAGCATGATGAAGTTAATTTTGTACGGTAATGGTGCTAGGTTTTGGTTACGTAAGTTTGACCAATACTCAACTATCCCTTTGAATATCAATACATTTAAACTGAGTTTAATTCAATGGCTGGTGTCCACTAATTGCTCCCCCCCCCCCCCCCTCCCCCCCCCCCCCCCCCCCCCCCTCCCCCTCTTACACCCACAGGCAGCCAAGTCACTTCACAAAGACGGCTTGCTGCTTATCCACGGTAGCTGGCGCCCTTGCACCCACAATAAAAATCTGCACCAATGACCAATGTTTGGGGGATTCCCCGCTCCGATCCGATACCAGTCAGGCAGTGGTTGTATGGTATAACGCGTGTCACATACCCCATCACAGCCGCGAGTCGACGGGCGCGCCCGGGGCCGGGGTAGGGATCTTTCTTCCACCCGTTGTACTGGGCTGGAATTCTGTGCTGGTAGAACCCCTGCAAGTCAAGCTAGAAGCAGAATATAGAACACGGTTTGTTACGATAGCAGCGCTGATTTCTCAATTTCAGTCACAGGATGGCCCAGGTAGTGAACTCTGGTTTGGGACAATCGTGAAACCGAAGCTTTCAGGTTCGTAAATAAGACATCTTTCTTTGATTCTTTCTAATTCTACAGCATAATTTTTTTGCAAATCTGGCCCCTAAGGCCTAAGGCCTAATGTAATGGGGATGCCCTATGGCTATGGCTATGCATGCATGCCAATGCATGGCAATGACAATGTAATAGTAATATTAAAGGTGCAAGGTGCGGCGCTAATGTGCTTTCGTACTCCTTTTCCTAACCCTAACCCTAACCCTAACGGCTACGTGTTAGGGAATAGGGTTAGGGTTAGGGTTAGGGTTAGGGTTAGGAAAAGGAGTACGAAAGCACATTAGCGCCGCAAGGTGCACCTGTAAAGTGTCCGATAGTGCCCAAAATTACATTTGAGACTTCAATCCTGTACAAAAATCATTGTAGGATATGTCCGAATGATGTGTGAGAGTTTCGTTGAAAAAGAACACTGCTTTCCTCGTTAAAAAAGCAAAACTAGCGTCAGCTTTTAACACGGACGGTTATGAGGTTTATAACCGTTAGCTAACGCTTTTGAACTGAATGATAGATATCGTCATATCAAAAGGGCATTTGAAAAAATCTAACCCTATTTTATTCTTCTCTTACCATAAGCTAGACAACACGGTAGAACTAGAAGAGAAACGAGGAAGCTCCAAGTAATTTTGGGGGAGTTAGACACTTTACAGGCCTCATTTTAATACTAATAATTACTAATCTGTTTCACATTGTCAGTAGATATATATTATTATATTAAATTTCAAATGTTCTATATATATGTTTATACTTCAATGATTCTATTGTGTTTTTCAACCACAATTTATAATTTAAACAGTGAATCTGAATCTGAATATTGCAAAGATTTAGCCTCGGCTTCATTGCCAGTATTTTAGAGACTTTACGCACAATACAATACTGGTGTGTTTTGTAGACGTAGGCAATGTATAGATACCGTAGAACACCATCGTCAAGCACCCCCTAATCACCTATATGCATCTTGCTTTTAAAGAGCGCCCGCTCTCTGTCCAAACGGGAAACTTTAATCAAGAATGCAAATAATGGTGAGGAATATTCATGAGGATAATAATGGAGGTGAATCTCATGGAAAGGTCTTTAAAAGCAAGATGCGTATAGGTGATTGGGGGGTGCTTGACGATGGTGTTCTACGGTATATTATTAAAATGAATTTGGCGTAGCATTCACTTTTGTATTTGACAATGCAGTGCTCCACATAACCACACATAGGTCCACCCTAAGACCAATGCCATATAGAAAGCACAGTAAACAAATTTGTGAGATTTACCAAAAATGTAAAACTAACTCTAGCTATAATAAAGTATTATCTCACCAAATTAATCAACTGTGGATAGTAGGAGGGTAGAATTAAACACAATTTGAAACTTACATTGAGCCTTTTGATGTAAAAAGTACTTTTAATTCCTATTTGAGAATTGTGATCTTTAGAAATACTGCAATGGATCTGATCCAATCTGATTATATGTGCCAGAGCTGGTACTTTGCCCCTCTAAATGCAAAAGTAGACCAGTTGTTTACATGTTTAGGCTTATGCCCAGTAACATTCTTAAATTCCTCATGAAACTGCAGAACAGGTGGTACAAAAAAAACTCCAATGACAAGGTGACTGAAAGGATCTTACATCCGTGTCCATTGTCTGTGAATGTGTGAATTGACTGCCTGGCCATAGGCCCTGGTTTAGCTTTTGTATAAGTGTTACAAAGAATGTAGGTCAAATCTGTGACTATAAAGAATTCTTAAATCTTTACAGCCAGCTTTGATTCTATTATAAGATTAACATGGTCATGATTCAATGAAGCCTTCATTCAATCATGACCATGTTAATCTTATAGATAGTTCAAAGTTTGTAAGAATTCTTTAGAGTGAAGACATGCAATAATTGTTTGTTGAACAAAGCCATATTATGCTATTACAGCCATAACACAGCATCAAATTGATAGTGTGAAAAACATCTAGTTTAAGGCTAGGCAGACAGGGGATTTCCCCAGTGTTTACTGGGACAATGAGGGCAGGCTGACTATCAGGCTTTTTTACCAGGCAAATGGAGTAAGGGGTTAATGCAGCATGCTGTCAACCCCTTGTCTTGTAGGGGTGTACCCACATCCACAACCTACATCAAAACGTAAGGTAGGGTTTCTCCCCGTTTATTCATTCCACTTTATGACATGACATTTGTAATCTATATAAGGTGAAATTAAATCATTGAAAGATGTGTTTTTGATACTTACCCCACTTTTCTTGCTATGAATCAGCCAATATTTCACGTTCATTAGCCATGCAGTCGCGTCGAGCGCTGATCATCGCACACGCTTGCGACGGAAGTACCGTGAAAAGTGTGTTGCTGAAATGACCTTTCGTTAGGTTAGGTAGTCTTCGTCCAGCCAGGAATTGATACGTTGTAAATTACTTACGCACATTATTGTATGCCTTTCAAATCGGAAATAAGAGTGTGTGCCACCAGAGTGCGCTTGAGATGAAACTACCGTATTTTGCTTGCGAATTGTTGTTTTTTCAAACTTTTAAAGAATATGGATTTAAAAATTGTAACGACTGATTTTTGAATAGAATTAAATAAAATATGATGAAATATATTTATTTTTTATGAAAAAAACGTACACACATTAAATTAAATTATACATTTTTACTTTGTAGTTTTAACAGTCGATGATGAGCCTTGCTTCCGACCAAAACAAGTTCGTATAATTGATGACGTATACATTTATGCGCTAGCTACACAGTGAACGACATTTTCACGTGTGCTTTGATGCTGGATTGACGGGCAGTTCAGGACCAACGAATATTATTGAAGGCCCATTTTAATTTAGCTAGGGGGCAACGTGACGCCATCAAATGGAGAATTTTTTCATCGGCCATCTAGCAAGATCTACAAAGTTAGGTGAGAAAATACAAAATAAGAAATCATTCATGAACAATAGTCTTTACAACTAACCCCAAAAAAGGGGGGGTTAGTGAAGTCACTACTGCTATAACAGCAGTGTGGCTTTTGGGCATACTTGCCCCATACAGTTTCCCATTTGCTAGTGTACATCGTAACGCAGACGTGATCAGGACATTTACAATACATTGTAGATGTGTACCACATCTACAAAGTAAATGATTCACTCGTCTCAGGTGAACAGGTACATCAATTTTTAATTTGGTTTACTTTGATGTTGAGCCTCAACAACTTGAGGCTTGAAGCTTCACTTTGCCCCCTCTTTATCACAGGTGCACATTGGATTTGACCTCACAGTAGTCACAGTCAGTGGCAAATTCTAATGGACACACTTTTATTCAACTACAAACATAGAGAAAAGAGCCTATCTAAAGTCACCAATTCCACAAACGGGAATAATGACGATTAGTGACAGAGAATTACGGAATAAACAAACCTTAATCTGCCGACTTGGCAAAACATGTAAACAACACGCGACCCGGAACTGAGAGTCCCCGATCCCCACCCGTGCAAGTCAAGAGGCTCACGCTGCAATGATTTAAAACTTAAAAGAATCATGGGCACCAAGTATGATTCAAATTTGCAACAGGCATGGCAGGTGAGTCAGAATGCAGCAGACTGGAAGTCTGGAATGCTCCATGGGGGAGTGGAATAAAGTTCATTTTTAGCGCTTGAGTAATGTGAAACGTATACAAAATAGACAACATTTACATGGATTACAAAATGATGGGTGGAATATTCATCATATTACAGGAAATGTTAATTTTTGTTCATAAAGTGGAAATATCTGATGACTCCCCGGCCCCTAATCCTACCCCCTGCGGCGCGGCATCCCGTGCTTGAATAGCAGCAATACATGCGGCCACGGGTAATTTTTCTGACATATATGTTTGTGGTTTTGCCGCCACGGGTAAATTTTTTCCTGGCGAAAACGCTGAGTGGAATTGAAGGCAG